>CAOJCR010891955.1:0-12687 GCA_948330485.1 Euphorbia neoarborescens | reverse complement strand
TCCCTCCCCTACACTTAAAATTTCCTTTGCCCTTAAAGCAATGAAAACATTTAAACATTAGAGGAATAAATCAACCAAAGGGAAGAAGACAATACCATTAGCAGCATGCAGCTGGTTGCAGAAAAATAAACAGAGGGTTCGAACACATACCTTTTTAGTAGAGGAGCGAGCACAAAATTAACAGCTAAGCGAGTTTGCTGGAGCAGGCAATATCTTTTCCAATATTGGATCAGATTTTAAAAGAAAAATCAAGAGCTATCCTTTTGTACTTTAGCAACCTTAACAAACTGAAGAATGCATTATAACAATAAAATAAGGAACTCTATTATTATTAAACATCCCTGTTTGATTTTCATTTGCCTTAAAAAAACAGTTCCAGATTTAGAAGTTTTATTTTCACAAAAATGAACAAAATAAGGGTGGCTAAGATTAACAAAATTACTTCAATTGGTGTTTAAAGCTGACACCAAAGCTGTCAAGATTGCTCATGGAGGTTGCAGGTACTGAACTGGGTTAGCAACCTGTACTTTTTTGTTCAGATTATCCATCTTTTGGGGACAACCCCTCACTGTTAAAAGCTCTTTAATCATGCACCATAATTGGATGATCACTTGAAGCTTATTAGGTGGATCTAGAAATGCCTTAAGGACTAGGAGTTCTTTAGAATAAGATTTTCCAGAGATTGCTGGTGAGTGATCAAGTGGCTCCACAATCTGTCTGCTTCTACGAATTTCTAGACAACCTATTTATGCTTCCACTTGCTTATCACTTCCTTTATGGCTCTTGTGTGCATGATCACCTAAATATCAAGATAAAATCAATTTAGGATTTTCCTAATAAAAATGGTTTGTTTTAAAATGTTATCGATCTTTTAAATATCTTTTGAAAAAGGATGAATGAATGTCTTGTCTGAACTCGATCATTGGATCACGGCTTTGGATTTGAGCTTAGGATCTGAGAAATACTGGGAATTAATTCCCGATAGAGCTTAGGACAGGATGGCAACTCCGAATATCATTTTTTCAATATTCGAGTTTGAATTTCTTCTATAATGTTTTCATATTTAAACTTTGGTTTTCAAAATAAAATCCTAAAGCCAGCGTTCACACGCATATTGAATTAAGGGATCTCTCTATGGAAACCTTATCTTGCTTTTCAGGCAAAAGGTGTTCCTAAAGGAATAAACCTTAATTGCTTAAGGAATTATTCGATTTTCACAAACTATTTTCTAAAAAAACCAAGTCTTTAAAATATCTTTTTATCAAAACTTTTAAGCTCGCATTCACATGCCTGTTTCATTTGGGATGTTCTTCCTCCCAAAACCTTAGGATCGCTTCTAAGGCGAAAGGTGTTTTTGAAAGAATAATTTCATCCGCTTAGGAAAGGTTTTCACTTTTATTATATTTGTCTCTAAAATAAAATGATTTGTTTTCCATACCATACTTTAAACTTGATTTTCAAAATTGATCTCGCTCTCCTTAAAATGTCATCCACTTGCAGTGTCGACTCCGCTGGGGACTAATTCTTTTCAAAAAATTTCCAAAAGTTTTCGAACTTAATATTTTTGGAAGGAATTTTTTACAAGCCTTTGAAAGATTTTTTCAAAACACTTCAAAAAATCGACAACATTTTCAAACAAGTATTTTTCATGTCCATTCAAATGGATTTTTATTTTTATGTCTTTGCATTGTAGTATATACACCATTGCACCCACCATGCTAAGACCACCATAACTAACTCGGTTCTCTCAAGAAAGTGTCGCTTGTATTCCTCTCCGGTTCCTAGGGCATCGATTGGGAAAGCCACCGATAGCCTCGTACTAACTCTTCTCATTCAAACCTATTATGGGAGAGAAAAAGCGAATATGTTGCTATGGGAGCGAATAGTTTTCTATGGGAGCCTCCTTTACTATCTAGACTTGACTTTCCTGCATACAAAAGTCATAGCAACTTCCATTAGGTTTCCCAAAACACGAATTAAAGTGAATCCAGTTGCAACCCTATCATTCCCGATTGATGACTGGGGACCCCAATCTAGGAATGGTTAGAGACTTTATACCCTACGGAGAAATAAGGTTGGAAGTTTCTGCTTCACAAGCTATTTGCTCTTGTTTGTGTTTGTGTGTTCCATTTACATGCATTCTAATCAATGATATCATATCTTAACACACGCACATTGTATACCATGTTAACCAACATTTATATACAACCATATGTACCTTTTTATCCTTGTCTCACGGCATCCTATCATTTTCATGCCATTATAAAGGTGCACCATTCCCAAACATCTAACATCATAATTAATTTTGATGGGATCCACCCAAATCAGGTATTATATCCTTCATATCATGCCATATAAGCAAAATGTCATAAACTAACATCATATCATTACTCATGGTGCTATATCATGCATCATCAAATTATACCATGTCATGCATCATCAAATTATGCCATGTCATGCACAATGCCAAGTCATGCATCATCAAATTATGCCATGTAATGCATCATCAAATTATGCCATGTTATACACAATGTCTTGCCTTGCGTCATTAACATATGATACCATGTTAAGGACAATTCCATGCTATGCATCATCAACACATCATGACATACCATGCATGATTAGCACATTATGCCATGTCATTTAAAATGCCATACCATATATAATCTGCATGCCACATGATTCCATGATTTGGAGGATAAAAAAAATAAACTTACTTGTAATTTTCATGTTTTCAAAAGGTTCCATGGCAAATTGTGAACAATGATTTCATACATTCCTCATATTGCTCCGTAACTCGGATTGGGCCATGTTAAAGACTTTTGGTTTGAGAGATGCTAAGCAATGTTTCGACATATGGAATTTACCTGAATTGTTAAAAGCTTGCATCACCTTTTGGGATCCAATGGACAATGTTTTTAGATTCAACGACACTGGTATTGTGTCTAATGTTTGAAGAATTTATCTCCATTATTGACGTACCAAGTTCTTGAGGGATATTCCTTGCTATACCAGAGTTCATCTATGGACATCAAGAAACTATAGCCAAGGAGTTCTTATTCCTCAAGGAGGAACATGAAGTCTTCCTTTCACTGCTTTACAAGGGTTCTTCCACAATGGAGTTCAACTTGATGGCAATCTAAGATTGGTGTTCCCTCACTTCACGTGCATACCCTAGTTGGATACATATGGTAAGTATGATTATTATAGACCAACTATTGGGTTTGCCATATAGTACCTGCCCTTTCAGGCTGGCTTCCACTATCCTTTAAATGGCTAAAGGGGCCTCTCCTGTAGGCCTCATCCTCACCAAAACTCTTATCTCCCTAAATAAATATTCCAAGACTAATGACATATACATAAGCCCACATCTAACCATCGTTCAAGTTTGGGTAGTGGAAAAGCTATCCCTAATTGCACTACCCAAATACCATTTCTCAAGGTACAAACTTCCCCCAAATCAAAGAACGATCTTTTCTCACTTCGGGAACATCATACCTAAGCAAGGAAGACTGGATTCACAAGTTGTCTAATTTGACTCATTTGGATATCCAATGGACATGTCCTTGGTGGAGGATAATGACGTTCGGGTGTCCATGTAGGACCATGACATCAAACTGTTGGGACTCATAAAACTCACTTTTTATTCACCATCGAGACTGTGTAGACAACGTGGGCTTTAGCAACGGGTTCCAACCTTGGTTTCAAAAGTAGAAGAAGCCGAGTACACATGGATGTGGTGTGAAAAATTTAGAGAAAGATGGGCTCACTCCTTGCATTTTGAAAAGCATGATGTCAATCCATCAGTTGTAGAACCGATGGAAAGTATGGGATTTGGCTTAAAGGAGTTAGGACATTACCTACTCTTGATGAGAGGGCTAGTTTTACTTTGAAATTTGGGAAATGATCAGTGTATATGTTTTAATGAATTTGTTCAATGAAGCTTTATTTCACTTTATTTCATGATACTCCATTTGTTTATGTTTACAAAAACGGAGCAATTTGCAAAACATAATGCAGTATCATGATTAAGACAAAAATTTTCATTCAAGGGAAATGTCATACAATGTCATCTCAAATGCCATGTCAATCATCAAAATGCCAAGATCATTCATTGAAATGCCACAATATACGAATGTTATGTCATTCATCAAAATGCCATGTCGTGAAAATACCATGACCATATCATCAAAATCAAGGCCCCAAAACAGATGCCTTTCATCAAGTCATATCAATGGTCAAAGACTACATCATCAAAATCAAGGCTCCAAAATAGATCGATGGTCGAAGATCACATCATCAAAATTAAGGCTCCAAAATGGACGCCTATCATTCAAGTCACATCAATGATCGAAGACCACATCATCGAAAATAAGGCTCCAAAATGGATGCTTTTCATCAAGTCATATCAATGGTCGAAGATCACATAATCAAAATTAAGGATCCAAAACGGATGCCTATCATTTAAATCACATCAATGGTTGAGGACCACATCATCAAAATTTAGGCTCCAATTTATCAAGTCATATCAATGGTCGAAGACCACATCATCAAAATCAAGGCTCCCTAACGGATTCCTATCATTAAAATCACATCAATGGTCGAAGACCACATTATCAAAATTAAGGCTCTAAAATGGATTCCTATCATTCAAATCATGTCAATGGTTGAAGACTACATCATCAAAATTAAGGCTCCAAAAAAGATGCCTATTATTCAAATCACATCAATGGTCACATTACCAAAATCAGGGCTTCGAAATGGATGCCTTTGATCAAGTCATATCAATGGACGAACACCACTTCATCAAAACCAAGGCTCTAAAATGGATGCCTATCATTCAAATCACATCAATAGTTGAAGACCACATCATTAGATTAAGGTTCCAAAATGAATATCTCCCATCGAATCATATTCACATGGTCGAAGACAGTATCATCAAAGGTTAAGGCTCCACAAAGGATCTCTAACGATTGATCACATCATGCGGTTGCAAAACGTGTCATGTGAATTAAGGCCCAATGATATCCTTATCAAGTTCCGCAATATAAAATCATAGTTATTGTCAACTCTGTAAGCAGACACATGTATCTCTATCACCGCATCTGCTAGTGTCCAATCATTTCACACACCGACATGCATCATACTAACCTGACTGCTCTCTATATAGTGTGGGGACAAGAAGGATCCTGGATGATCAAAGTGGAACCAGAACTAGACACAGGCAGAATTATGTGGGGGGTCAAAAGGGACGCAAATTTGTCAGAACAGTTTCAGAACCCGGTTGAAGTTACAGGAGCTATGTCTGAATTGAATCCAGGAAAAGGCAATCAGGCACTACCCAGGGAGAATAAGGCCGATAACAGATGGATCTCCAGAGCTGAGGTTCATCAGATGATTTCCCACTTGTCTAACTCAAAACAGTTTGTAGACTTGTTGGTGAGCAAAGTAGTGGTAGTGACAGAGTCTCTGAGATCCATTGGGGTGAGACTATCTAACCCACCACCGATGTAAGTGTCAGTGCAAAATGAGTCCCTTATGTCCTAAGCAGTACAAGGGCCACCTGCTTTCCAAATGGTAGACAGATAATCCCCACAAAGAGAAACACAAGTGGCTGAAGTTTTGGGGCCATTGGCAGCTTGGCAAGCTTTTATGTTGGAGCAGCTCTAGAAACAACAGAAAGAGGTCTTGCAAAAAGTCCTCAATATGTTACAAGTCAAGGAGTTAAGGTATGCTAGTCCTAGTGATCTGCATACCACTAGAATTGAAAGATTCCCACCAGGCTTTTCGATGCCTCGTTTTTCGACCTACATGGGTAAAGGCTATCCAACATCCTATATATCTCAATTTATCACTCTATTGACCATGGTCGGGCTAAGCCAAATCCAGATATCACACCTCTTGACCACTATTTTGGATGGTGAAGCTACGAGTTGGTGTAATCAACAGCCAGAAGCTGTTAAGAGAAATTGTGAGGCATTGTTTAAAGAGTTCGCCAATAACTATACCTATAACAACACAGAGTTCAAGACTTCTTTGCAAGATCTTAAGGAAGTGCGCCAGCAGCCAGCAGCCAGGTGAGACTTTTCATAACTATTATCATAGATGGCTTAAAAATATAAACGATGTAGCTGTTAAGCCATTAACATCAGAATAGATAATCAAGATAGTAGATGGAAGCCTTGATGTATACTGAAGGGAGATGCTGTATAGGACTTTCAGCTCTTCTTTGGAGGTATTGGAAATGGGAAAAAGAGTAGAGAAGCATGAAGTTCTTCTGAAGCAAACCCACAGTTTGGGCGTTAAGCCCAAAAGTTTTTCTACAAGCTACAAGTCTCCAACCTCAGCCTCTGGCTTAAAGCCAGGTTCCTCATCAGCTTCTAAAGTTGATGTATCCACCATTAGCTAAGCCATTGACAGGCAAGAAAGGCAAAAGAGAAGGCAAGCCTCTAATCTGTAGGACATGAGCTTATCCAAGATCTTTTTCAAGTGTAGAATGGCAAGGCTGCTCAGTTCAATCAGAACCTATACTCCTCCAGCCCAAGAACAAAGAGATAACTTTTGTGTATATGATGTTGTGACGAGACATAAAACTGATGAATGCACTACCCTATTATGGGAGATCGGGAAACTTATCACTGAGGGCCGTTTGGAAGAA
This sequence comes from Euphorbia neoarborescens, assembly GCA_948330485.1. Classification (NCBI taxonomy): domain Eukaryota; kingdom Viridiplantae; phylum Streptophyta; class Magnoliopsida; order Malpighiales; family Euphorbiaceae; genus Euphorbia; species Euphorbia neoarborescens. The sequence goes on along the minus strand of CAOJCR010891955.1, from coordinate 6,029 downwards.
CCACCACCGGCAAAGCCATGTACCCAAACCAATCCACTATCGAGGTTTAGGGGACAAGTAAACATGGTCCAATCTGGGGTACTTGAAAGTGTTATAATGAAGGAGATCTTAAAGGGGAATGATGAAGCCGCGGTCGAACCTATTTCAGTCACCTCCAACCAAATGCAGTATATTAGATGGGGGGATATCGGGTCAAATATTAGTGATGAAGAAATCCTTTTGGCTCCCTAAGAAGCCTCTAGAACAGTCGAGGAAGTCAAGCCGATTAAGATTAATCTAGATGAGATTGATTCGAATGGGGATGAGTCTGAGAATGTTAGTAAATAGCAGCAATTGCCCGTGTTGGCAAAAGAAGGCATATTTCTAGGGCCTACAGATTAGAAAGTGAACAATATAACCTGAAGTGGCTGGTTTTATCAGCCAAGAACAAGGGGCGGTCAGAATGGGGGACAAAATGCACCAAGACAGTAGGGTAATGGTCAGGTGGTATAGAATCAGAAAAAAAATCTACCGAGACGAAGCATACCTTTAGCAGTGCCCATTACGGTGTCGTATCCTCTGTTGGTTGTTCCAGACGATTTAGTGGTAGATCAGCTCAAGAAAACTCAAGCTAGGGTCAGTTTCTGGTAGCTATTGGATGAGTCTGTGCGACAGATGAAAGCAGTAGTCAAGAAGCTGATGGAACTTGATGCGGCTCCCTTGTCTTCTCCTGAAGAAGTATGTAACTTGATTGGGAGGGTAACCAAAGAAGAGCTGGTTGATCTAATACTCACACAGAAAACACTAGTCATTGGTTTCTCTGATGCTAACTTACTCCTGAAGGCCAAAGTCATAATAAAGCAATGTACTTAAAGGTACAGATCATGGATAGATCGATGCCCTTTATCATGGTTGATGACGGATCAGCTCTGAAAATTTGCCATTAAAAATTCTTGCTAATTTTTCACCAACAGAAGAAATGCTGAAAAAACTTACACAGTTTTCAGGGCATATGATGACATCAAAACGTCAGTGCTGGGAACTTTCAAAGCAGAAGTTGAAGTCCATAGTGTGCAAGCTAAGACAGTATTCATGGTAATAGACATCCCCGTGACCTTTTCCATCTTTTTGGGCAGGCCATGGATTCACTCTCTAAGTGGGGTTTCCTCTACACTCCACCAAAATATCAATTTACCTAAGGATAGGAGCATAGTGACTATTGAGGTGGATCAACCCAGTTTCCTAGCAACATTGACAGCCACGAAACTTCCTAATATAGGATTTCAGGTAGCCCACATCAGAAAACAACATGGACTAATGCCCCAAATCCAAAAAAAGTATGGGTTCCCTCCAATCAAAGAATGGGTCTACATATACTTTGAGAGAATGAACCACATACCCAGCCGAGGGATTAGGAAAAATATGCACGGAATACATGACATAGTCAATGTGCCATTCCAAAAGGATAAGAAGGGGCTGGGTTATAACAAGTCAATGCCAACTAGGGAGAAGAAGATAACGGATTTCCTGTATGTTAATTTCATCAAAGCCTCAGAACCTGTATATGGCGAAGAACCCGAACCTATTGAGCACTTCGAAGAGGTAGTCCCTGGCTTTGAGATATTCAATAATGTCATGAAATATGCAGATGATACTCTGAAAGAAGTGGTTGAGGAACCAGTAACTTTTAAGAAAGTACCAGATAAGTAAGGAACAAAAGATATTGATGGTCAGTTCCCTCCTAGAATGACAGATGTTGTAGATGCTATTGTGAGGCGTTGATAACCATATTATCAAATTTAGCTCAAAGCAGCAAGACCATGGAAGAAGCTTATAGCCTTCTGAGTACTAAGGTAAGAGAATTTCCCATGGCTGTGGTTAAGGGAAAAGCCCGTCAGGGAACTAGCATAGTTGACATATTTCAGGAGACATTTTTGGGAGAAGATTTTGAAAAAGCTCCACCTCCAGTTCCAGTCACAGCAGTCAAGGAAGCAGTAGTGGATGAAGCTCTAGCACCAGCAGCTAAAGACCCTCTGCCTGTGGAAGATGATGAATCAACCTATGCAATAGATGTAGGAACTTTGTTTGATGTTGGCAATTCAGCCTATAAAGCTTTTAATGATATAAACTCTACTTTTGCTTATTTCTGTGACTTATATTTTTGTGATTTCATGCATTTATTTAAGCATTCATGCAAAGTATTTAGCATAAATAACACGTCATTGCATGAAATAAACATTGGAACTTTCAATGATCCAAAAATGATATAAATTTCTTCTAATCTCACTTCTATGGAAAGGAAAGATATATTAGCCACACTTGGAAGGAATTTAATAGCTTTCATATGGTCTTATAAAGACATGCTGGGAGTGGATAGAGACATTGCAGAGCACGGAATTCCAACCTGCGTAAACATAAATCCAGTGAAGTAAACACTCAGAAGGTTACGACCAGAGTGGGCCAAAAAAGTGAGGGAGGAAATTCAGAAACAGTTGTAGGAAACGTTTATTGAGGTGGTGGAGTACCCCTAGTGGTTAGCTAATGTAGTTCCAGTACCTAAGAAGGATGACTGGGTTCGGGTCTTTATTAACTTCAGGGATTTAAACAAAGCATCGCCAAAGGATGATTTCCCGCTGCCATACATCGATATGCTAATAGACAGTGCTACCAGATTAGTTATGTACTCCTTCATGGATGGGTTTTCAAGATATAACCAGATCTTAATATCAGTTGTGGATAAGGCTAAAGTGTCTTTCATAACAGAATAGGGCTATAGAGTAATGTCATTTGGGTTAAAAAACACTGAGGCGACATACCAGAGAGCAGTGACTACTCTCCTCCATGACATCATACACAAAGAGGTAGAGGTTTATGTGGATGATAAGTTGGTAAAGTCTGATACGAGGGTTGAACACTTAGCAGTACTGCATATGTTCCTATCCAAGATAGAAAATATAACCTGCAACTGAATCCAATAAAGTGTGTCTTTTGTGTGAAATCAGGGAAGCTTTTGGGGCATATTGTGAACCAACAGGGCATCGAGATAGAGCCTCACAAGATTAATGCCATACAAGAAATGTCTACCCCAAAGACAGAAAAGGAGGTGAGGGCCTTCCTTTTTTCGTTGCAATATGTTAGTCGATTCATTGCTAGGCTTACCACGGTGTGTGAGCTAATTTTCAAGCTACTAAGGGCAAATTAGCTAGTTTTTTTAGATCAATCAATATTAAATGGCCTTCGATAAAATAAATGCTTATCTCATGAATCCTCCTATAGTATAACCACCAGTTCCTGGGAGAACTTTAATTGTATATCTGGTTATCAAGGATAGTTCAATAGGAATAATGCTAGTCTAAGAAGATGAAATGAAGAAGGAATATCCCATCTATTATCTAAGCAAGAAGTTCTTGGATTACGAAGCCCATTATACTTTGGTTGAGAAAACGAGCATGGTAATTGTATGGATAACGAAGAAATTGCATCACTATTTTCGGTCCTATCAGATTGAAGCAGTCGCCAAGGTTGATCCCATGAAATATCTATATGCGGCACCTAGTTTGGTTGGCAAACTGTCTAGATGGATATTACTTCTATCAGAGTTTGATAACAAATACGTAACCTGAAAAGTGATCAAGGGAAGAGCTATGGCTGAATTCCTTGCATGGCAACCGGTTGACTCTGAATATGAAGAAAAATTAGAATTTTTGGATGAATAGCTAGTTGTAGTTAAATAAGAGTCAATGCAAAAAAGAGTGATGTTCTTTGATAGGGATGTCAGCAAAAAAGGGGCAGGTCTCGGAGTAGTCATTGCCACACCAAAAGGAGAAATCATCCCTCTATCAAAATGCTTGGAGTTTCCCATAACTAACAATAGAGCCGAGTATGAGGCTTGTTTATTCGGGATGGATGCACTGTAAAATCTCCAAGAATCCCATGTTCTCATTGTGGGCAATTCCATGTTGGTCATTAAATAGGTCATCCTGGATTGGGAGATTAGATAAGAGTCTCTACTGCCCTACGTAGAAGCTGTATGGGAGTAAAGCGCAACATTTCAGTCCTGTAAATTCAACCACCTGCCTAGGAATGATAATCAGATGGCAGATTGATTGGAAACCTTGGCATCTATATGGGAAAAACCAAAGGAGAATCTGATAAAGCCTCTATAGTAGAACCATCCTCGGTGCCATACTTCCAGATGACAAGAGCTCATTGTACTATATTCGAGGAAAAACGATGGTATTTCGATATACAGACCTTTCTACAAAGTGTTTTGTTTCCAATAGATGCTACATAATTACATAAGTTGACGATTAGGAGACTGGAAGCTCAGTACTGATGCTTTGAGGATTAGTTGTTCTGAAAAACACCAGATTGGTTGCTTCTAAAATGGCTGAATAAAATAGAGGCACAATAGGTTATGTGGTAGGGTTGTTGGTGTGTGATTTATACGTGGCATAAAATCATGTAATGGTAGGTCATTCACATTCCCACATGTAGTTGGCATTGTATAAGATAAATCCATACACTATCGTAAGTATACGGGTCGCACAAGTAATATAAAATGGATTTTGAGTCCGTGTATCGATCCCATGATGAAAAACATAGACAGCAGGCATATTGTTAGCACGAGACTTTTTCCCAAGCGAGCAGTGATGAAATCCGATTTAGCCGGTACCTTTGTAGTAATTTTACGAGCGTATTTTTAACCCATGGATTTTGAAACCGATGTCGTCGAGCCGAAATAAAAATATTTGCCAGATCTTTGCAGTCAAATGGGACCGGAGGAAACTACCCAAGCCTTAAACCTTAAACCAAACCTTAAAACCTTAAACCCACCTTAGACCTTAAACCCATCTAAAGCCTTAAACCCATAAACCCAAGCCCACACTCACTCACCTAGGGTTTTGTGCCCATTTATAAGGGAAATTATGGCAAAACAAGGGGGCGGTTCATTTGGACAACTGAAAGAAGAAGGAAGAAAAACTCAGCTGGGAAAAAAAGAAAAAACACACTACGGCAAACTCAAAAACTTCCTCACCAAGTCTTTATCTCCCATCACTCTGCAACTCTATTAAAGCCTCTACCAGCTTCCAGTTCCCTCTAATCGTTCTTCCCAGCCTCAACAACACCGAAGAACCAGCCTCAACCTTCATCTTCTTCCCTTTCAGCAATCACTGAAACTCAACCCAAATATCCAAACTCCCTTAAAACTCACCAGAAATCACATCCATCGACTCCTCTCAATCCTCTGGTCCCGGGTGTAAGCTTTATTCCAGACAACAGCCCTCATCGGAGCCGTTCCATAATCGCGGTCGGTTCGGTGTCGGCCCCTCAAACTCAATATTCGAGGTTAAAATACGCAGCGAAGGTATTTTTCTGAGCTCAAATCTTCCCCAAACTTCTTTAGCTTCGTGTTGATACCCTCGGTTTGATGATAGACCGAGGTTTGCAAAATCTTGTTTTTCTACAGACTTTTTACTCTGTTCTTTTACTGTTGATTTCTTTATTTTCATAATGTACGTCAAAATCCTTCTTTTTCTGCTTCTTTGAGTTTTAAACCGTGTTTCATGATGTCCCGTGTCAAACCGGACTGAAAATGGCCAAAATGGACCCTGAACCAGCTCTTCCAGCTGCTGAATATGGTGCTCACACGATGTTGAGGCAACCACATGACATCGTGTGGTAACCCAAACATCGTGTCAATGATTAAAAGCCCATATTTTCATAGTTCATGCTGGCCACGTGTTCACACGATGCTGGATTATCTCATACGACCTCGTTTCCACCAGCTAGCATCATGTATCTTAGTTTTATTTCAGTTTTTTCAAACTTTGAGCCCACACGATGATGCTCGAACACACGACATCGTGTACCTTAAACATCATCGTGTGAGCCCTTCTTTCTTTCTTTTTTACCTTGCCTGAGAGGTTTACACGATGATGGCATTACACGATGTCGTGTATCCTTGCCAGCATCGTGTAACCCCTTTGTTCGGTAAGAGAAACCCTATTTTCAATCCGTTTTTTGGGTTTCCTCATCCCGAGAGCTTC
>CAOJCR010891007.1:0-11077 GCA_948330485.1 Euphorbia neoarborescens | reverse complement strand
TCATGAATTTAAGAATGAGCTTGCCATTCTGAACATCTATCAAGGCTTTTGCTGTGGCTAGAAAAGGTCTACCTAAAATTATAGGCATATGCAAGTCTTCATCCATATCCATAATCACGAAGTCCACAGGTAAAATAAACTTGCCAACCTTTACCAAAACATCCTCTATAATTCCTCTCGGATATCTCACAGTTCTGTCAGTAAGCTGAATAGAAACTCTTGTAGTTGCTGGTTCTCCTAAACCTAATTGTTTATAATGTAATACGTCATAAGATTTATGGAGGCACCTAAATCACATAAAGCATTTTCGATGTTGAGACTTCCTATAGAGCAGGGAATAGAGAAACTCCCTGGATCCTTAAGCTGGGTTGGTATAGGTTTCTTAGTTTGTAAAATCGAAGAGCAATCTCGGTTTAACTACACCATTGCAACTCCTTCTAGCATTTTTATTTGTTAGCAGTTCTTTCAAAATTTTTACATACATCGGCATCTGTGAAAGAGCTTCTGAAAAAGGGATATTAATATGAAGCTTTTTAAATACATCGAGAAACTTTTCAAATTGTTTTTCCGTCTCATGTTGCTTAGCTCTCAAGGTGTAAGTAATCCTTGGATGGTATTGAGTTGAAGTATTATCCTTTGCTGGATCTTGGACAGATTGCTGGATGTCTGGCTGAGCAATCTTGGGAGGTTGCTGATCTGAATCTACATTTGAAGGTTGCTGAACATCTTTATTTACCTGAGGTTGCAGACTGTTTGGACACTGAGGTTGCTGACCTGAGCTTTGTGTTCCTGCATAATTCTCAATATTTATCATTGGGTTAGCAACTTCACATATCTTAACACTCCTTAGCGTGATCGCTTTGTAGTCCTCTCTTGGGTTTGGCTCGGTATTACTTGGAAGAGCTCCTTTGTTTTTCTGATTGATGGAACTTGCCAACTGATGAAACTGGGGTTCTAGATTCTTTATTTGAGTTTTCTCTTGCTTCATGAACTGAGTCATCATTTCTTTTATCTCATCCATTTCTGATTTCCTTGATTGGTACGAAGGGCCAACCTACTGTATGTTCTGAGGTTGCTAAGGTTGTTGGAAATTGCCTGGATTCTGCTGATAAGGTTACTGAGCAGGCTTTCCTTGTTGTTGATTCCATGAAAAGTTGGGGTGGTTCCTCCATCCTGGATTGTAAGTGTTAGAACAAGGATTGTTAGCACGAGGATGGTTACCTATAAAATCACACTGGTCCTGTGTGAGTGTGGTATTGCAATCGATGTTCCTATGGTTGCCTCCACAAAAATCACAAAAATTCTGAGCATTTGAGACTACAGAGACATTAGATCTTGTGCGCTGCTATAAAATCATGTCCATCTTTTCTGATAACTTTACCAAGGCTTCAGACTCTGCTGGTCTATCTTGATCAGAACTGACATAGTGCTATTTATAAATGGTGTTCACCAATCTTTCAATTAGTTCATAGAGTTCTTTCGGTGCAAGTTCTTCAGGATCTCCATTTGCCACTGACTCAATATGGATCTTATTTGCGTTGGTCAGGCTATTGTAAAAATTTTTGATCTGCATCCACATGGGAATGCCATGATTTGGAACCTTACGTAGAAGATCTTTGTAGCATTCCCAAGCTTCCGATAATGATTCATCAGGTTTCTGACAGAAGTGGGTAACCTCATTTCGCAGCTTGATGGCTTGTCTAGGTGGAAAATATTTGGTCAGAAAGACTCTTGCCATATCATCCCATGTAGTAATGGAACCAGGCTGTAGATTTTTTGGCTAGCTTTTAGCTTTATCCCGCAAAGAGAAAGGGAAAAGTTTAAGCCAAATCACATTATCTAAACTGCAAGGTTAGTTCGAAAAGTATTGCACATTGTTACAAAATCTTAGATATGAGCATTAGGGTCCCCTCTAGGAAAACCTTCGAATTTGGCTATAGCCTAGAGCATTTGAATCATATAAGTCTTGATTTCGAAGATGTTGTCTCCTTCATCGGGAATTACTATACAAAAATAATGTCTCTCGGTGACAAGTCTTGTATATTCCTTCAATCTCAGCCTTTGGTCAGCAATCTCACCATTAGCCTACTGAAGTTGCTGTGGTGGAAGTTGCTGTGGTGGTGGTGGATTTTGTTCCTCCATTCTTTGTCTCCTACGAGCCCTCCTTGCTGCACCGCTTCTCCTCCTACAAGTTCTTTCAGTCTCTGGATAGAATGGAATGATAGGCTGATCAAATCATCGCATGTAAGAGAACCTTCAGATTTCAAAGAACTCCTGAAACTAAAACACACACAAGTATCAACTCAAGCAAATTAACAAAAACTTTACAAATATAAGCCATACTCCCCGGCAACGACGCCAAAAACTTGTTCGCCTTGAAATGGTCTACTAGCAAGTGCACTAGTTCGTTTTGTAGTATAATGGCAAGCCAAGTGTCGTATTCCACAGGGAGTAGGGTATTTCTGTGAGGTTTTCTGCATAATCTACGAGCTTTCGGTCAGATATCAAAAGGTTGCTGAGTAACAATAAATAAGTAAAGAGTAAATCTTAAAACAGGGATTGCATAGAAAAATAAAAGAAAATAATAACAATGGAAAAAGTGCAGGCTTGGCTAATACAACCTTACACAGTTTTGGGTTATTTTTCCTCACAAAGGTTGCTGAAATAGAGAGATTGCAGTCCAAGGTTTCTTACCTTCATGTCACTAGGCTTATCGTTAGACCTTACCTAGATCTTTGAGATCTTACTCAGATTGCTTTTACACCTCACTAAGTGTTCACTCAAGCATTAAGAATAGCAAACATTTTACCAAAATAAAAACCCCTTGGCACACTCTCTAAATTGCTTGGTCTGCCTCAATAAAGAATGTGTGTGTAAGATGCTTCCATACCCTTAAATCTCCGTTAAGTCTCATTAAGAATACTGAGTATACAAGAGGGATCCTACTCTCATATAAGGATTTCTAATTTCTTCACACAACTTACTTTTCACACTATTAGCAACCTCGCTCGGAAATCTTGCCCAGAATGAAGTTGCGTTAGCTTAGCCTTTAGAAACTACTCACTACTACTAAACATAATTAAAAATAAATATATAAGACAAGAATTGAAAGAAAATACTTAATTATATTATAGTTGTAGAAGAGAGAAACAAAATGACAACTAAAGTTATGAGATATGAGATCTCCTGTCCACTCAACATAAGCACCTATTTATAGAGTTTGGGAGAGAGAAAAATCAAAAAGAAAAATCTAAGGTGGCAAACATCCAGCCATCAAAAGTGCTTAACCAAGATCAAATTGAATCTTAGCCATCCAAATAAAATATTGCAAAAAAATACAAACATAAAGTCAAAAGAGGTAAACAATTTGGTAATCCCATCATCATTTTCAAGGCTGCGCACTTGCATATCAGCAGCCTATCCATCACATCAGCTGCCCACTTGCACATAAACAAACTGTCAGCTATCCTGTCAGCAACCTTAGCTGTCTGCTCCGTTTCGCAACCTCTCTGCTCTGCTCTGCAATCTTCTTTCTCTGTGAGATTGCCAAATTTCTTCTAATTTTCTTCAGCAACACAACCTTTATAAAATAACGCATATAAGGTTTGATCTTCCAATTTCTTTCATTTATTTCTTTATTTTCTTGACTGATTTATTACTGATATTAATGGTATAATTTACTCCTATCAAACACCATCTTCCTTTTCTTCTTTATTTTCACATTTCCTTCTATAAAACTCACTCAAAATCCTAAGGAACTCCAAGAATAGAAGTTTTAGTCCATAAAACATCCTTTTTTAAGAATTTTCACAAACAAAAATCAACACTTTCGGTGAAATATGCACTTGGTTCAAGTTTAGTTCACGATAAAGTTTATCGATGCACACTCTGACATTCTCGGCTCTCACACAAAGAATGCACACTATAAGGGTAACATTTTCTGAGCTCTAACTCTTTCATCATGTTTATTTTGCTGGTTGCATGCTGGAAGTTTGGGTTTTTATGTTTTAACATGTAGTTTTGATGATAAAATTGAAAAATGGAACCTTCAGTCGGTAACATGAAAATGCTACAGAAAATGGTTGATAATACTGTAAAAATGACCTCTTTGGTGATGTCCCTAGACTTATCTATGTACCTCAACCAATTTAGAGCATATCGGGGCAAAAATAAGCTAAAATGGCTTCAAAATGAGCTAAAATGGGTCTAAAAAAGTTGTGTGGTTTCTAGCTTTAAACTTGTAAAAGAATGCTTTTTATGGTAAATCTTGCACTAAACATGTTTAAAAATGTGTTTTTGGTCATCCCGGGGTGTTTCTGTGGTTTCGGCTAAAGTTAAAACGGGTAAAAAACAAATAAATATGGAAGACAGTATTGCAACACGCCGTGTTGGCCTCAACATGCCGGCGCGTTGTAGTTCTGTCTCTTTTTTTTGTGATATCTGATGCCAGTGTGTTGCATTGGAACCCCAACACGCCGTGTTGGCCTTCTATCTGATCTGGTGTTCTTTTTATTTACGTAACACGGTGCATTGACCTGCAACGCGGCGCGCTACAGGTCTGAACTATGAAAAAAAAGTTCTCATTTTTTGCACCATACTTAACTCGGTTTTCATTTTTGACCTCTTAAACCTTGTTTTTCCCAGCATTTTACACCCGAATATCAGTTCTTTATGCATGTTTCTCGTATTTTAATATCGTTTCTTTTTTTGTTGCTTGTCGTGAAATTCGATGTGTGTCGGTTTGAGTCTGCCTTTATATTTGTATGTGAAGCTTAGCTTTAATTTCGTGTTAAGCGCTTGCATCTAGATAACTGAACCAGGAAGCTAGGTTTAGGCCACTAAAGCCACTCAACGAAGGGATTTAATTCCCGGATTTCCAACTAACTAAATTTTGCATGCTCCAAAACTAAAATCGAGCCAAATAGTTTTCTAAAATAACTATCACTACAACCTATAAGAAATTGAGCCAAAAATGTTTTCGGGCCGTCACAAGTCCATCTTTCAGCCCAAAACATTTGATTCAACAAACCGCATTGGATCAAATATCCCCCTAAAATAAATTATCCCGAGCTATCATTTCTCCCCATTCTCTCACATGTCCATTTCAAGCATGCTTGTGTGCTACGTGTTTATTTTAACGCAATTATGTATGATTAATACATGCGTATATATGTAATCCCTTCCCCGAACAAATGTATCCCCATAGGGTAGCTTGTGTGCATGGTTTGTAATTAATGTGTGTTTATTTTTCCGTACTTGTTGGTTTTGTATGCGCGCTCACGCTAAATCCAAACTTAAAATCAACTTAGGTCTTGTTTTGCAAATAAAAATATTCTTTTTTCTAAAAGTTTATCAATTTCTTTAAAGTCCTTTGAAAAAGGATAAGTAAGTGTCTTGTCTGAACCCGATCTTTGGATCACAGTTTTAGATTCAAAATTAGAATCTGAGTGATACGATGAATTAATTCCTGGTAGAGCTTAGAACCAGGTGGCGACTCCAAACATCGTTTTATTACAGATTTGAGTTCGAATTTCTTTCAAATATTTTCACTTTATTCCAAAATAGGATTTTCAAATCAAAATTCCTAAGCATGCATTCACGCACATCTTTATTTGGAATTTTCTTCCTCCAAAAGCCTTGAGTCGCTTCTAAGGCGAAAGCTACTAGGAAAGAAATACTCAACTTACTTAGGAATTCACTTTTCGATTTTCATCACTTTTTTGTTGAGTCTCAAAAGACTTACACTTTCGAGAGCGTCAAACCGCTCGCGTCAAAAGTGCCTCATTAAATAACTAGTCTTTATCTTTTTAAAACTTTCGAGAGCGTCCAAATCGCTCACGCTGAAAGGTCATCACTCTCATAGTGGTGACTCTATTGGAGATTACTTTTCCTTTTAAATTTTTTCAAAGTTTTTAAACTATAAAATTTTCGAAAGGAATTTTGACAAGCCATCGAAAGAGTTTTTCAAAAGACTTTAAGGAAGTCAACAACCTTTTTTAAAACAAAGTATTATTATTTGTTTAGATCTTTACTCTTATGCATTTGCATTTCAGTAGACACAATTATAGCTCACGTATATTAGGACCACCATACTTACCCGGATTTCTCAAGAAAGTGTCGCTATGTGCCCACTAACTGCTCACAAGGACACCTATTGAGTTACCAACGATAGCCTCATACCATAATCTACTCGTTCAAATCTACTTGGGGAGACATAGATGGTATATATTGCTATAGGACCCTCCTTTGCTATTCGGACTTTGACTTCCTTGCATATAGAAACCGTAGAAATTTCCCTTAGGTTTCCAAAAATGTAAAATAAAACGAATTTAGTTTGGACCCTTGTCATCCCCCGTTGGTGACAAGGAGACCCCCATCTAGGAATGGTTAGAGACTTTATACCACATGGAGATATAAGGTTGGAAATTTCCGCTTTGTGTGATATTTGTTCTTGTTTGTGATTGTGAATACATTCATCCAAGTCAATTATGCCATGATTTTACACATGCACGTTGCATGCCACGCTAACCCACCCCTTGTATGCAGCCACGTGCATCTTTTGTATTTGTCTCATAACATGAGTTATTGTCGCATCCTCACTAGTGGATGCCATGTCCAAGCATCTAGCATCACATTTAGGCATCTTACTATAGGTCACCTATTCCGTATTTAGAGATCTCTTTGAAATGCGACAGTCCATCTCCGTCCTTAGACTTGTCTGCACCCTAGGACCTGTCAAGTAATCCATAGACTTGCAACATCCTGTGGTCTACCTGTCACTTTGTTTTTTTCACGACATCACAACCATATTCTTCGTGTATCCATACATCTTGTGCCATGTTATTTACACGATTCCATATCACTCATCACGATACCATGTCATATGTGATACCATGCAATAAATCATCAACACATATTATTCCATGCCATGTACAAATGTCATGTCATGCATTATACATAATGCCATGTCATGCATTATACACAATCCACATAGTATTACATGATATATGCCATGCCTTACCATGCATGATCAATGTTGCCATACACAATTCATATAGTATTCCATGATATTCACCTTCATGCATCGATTCAGGCATCTATTGCCCATGTATACATGAGCTCATGCATCCTTGCAATCATTAAAGTTTTCCTTCTATGTTTGTGAGCACTGGGATTTTATCCCATGAGTAATGATGAAACCGGTCCCCGCAGGTGTACCTTTGCGGTAGCTATAACCACGTGTTTGGACTCAAGAAGGCCAAGATTTTCACATTCGAGACCCAAACTAAGCATGTTCCAACTCTATAAGGTGAACTGAACCTTTCCAGAGATTTTCATTTTTGGGCCGGTCGGACCGAAAATCGGCGCAACCAACCCGTACCTTCCTCAAAAATTGCCAATTCCACCGTAATCACGACCCAAATCAAATGCGTATCGATTGATTTTGATTATTTAAAATCGAACATACGAGTTTGATTTTTGAGCCAATCGAACAAAAAATCGAACCGGTCGAACAAAAAATCAAACCGGTTGAACCAAACCCCTCCTAAGACCAAAGACCAAAAATAAAACCCTTTAATCACCCCTTTTAGTCCCAAGTTACAACCATATGTCATCCAGTTAGAAACTAATGAGATGGAAAAAGAAAAGAAAATAAAAGAAAAGAAAAAGAAAAAGAAGTGTGGAAAAGATGACTTTGCATTTAATGCATTATGGTAAAAAGCCACTCAACCACTCCCCATACATGCATTCCCATGAAAAAACCAGCTTAAGATCAGCAACACTTTCTGATTTTCAGCAAAAAAAAACACTCCCAACTCTCTCTCTTTTTGAAGCTTTCAAAAAACTATCATCTTTGTCTTCATCATCTTCTTCTTTGTTCTTATTTCCCCTCACTATCTCATCTTCTCTCAACTTCCAGCAACAAACCAACATCCTACCAGCCTCATTAACAACAAATCCCAGCCACTAACAACAACCAAATCACTCTATTCTTCATCATCTTCCTCATTTCTCTCAAAAACCCTAAAAAACCCAACTTACACCACTCATCTTCTTCATCTTCAGACCAAGGAGTAAAACACTCATCCATTGAGTCCTCTTGCTCCTAGGTGTTCGGTTTCAGCTGTCGAAAACGTTCGGTTTGGGGTTCGGGTCGAGAAATCTCTTCGGTGTCCATTCGAGCATCAAACACCTAAACAAGTAGAAAAGGCATGCTTCAAGGGTAAAACTTTGAGCTCTAGCTCTACTCCCTATTCTCTCCTTTTGTGTATGTTGTGTTTTGGTGGTTGTCGGGTTTTAAAACTGAGTGGCTTGCGTTCGAGTCACTAAAAACCGAATTTGAGCTAAATAACGAGAAAAATCCCTTGACTCATATAAAATCACGTAAAAATTGGATTTTTGGGTGTCCCAAGGGCTATTTTTATGTACCCAAGAAGAAATGGAGCAGATCGGGACTTGAACGAGCTAAAATGAACTAATAACGAGTTAGAACGGGTTAAAAAAGGGTAACTTGGTTTTAATCTCTTAATATATGAAAAGATCCATTTTTTGACGTTAAACTTGCCTTTAACTTTTTAATAAACCTATCTTCAAACATCCCGGGGAGTTTCAGGATTTTAAACGGTGTTTTTAAACGAGATAAATCAAATCAGGTAGAAAACAGACGTGAAACATACCGTGCTGTATATGAACACGCCGTGCTAGTCATCCCAGCACGCCGTGTCCATGACAACGCGCCACGTGTCACAATAGAAAACCCTTAGATCTGGAAAAATTCCCAGAACACGCCGTGCTCATCCCTCAACACGTCGTGCTCATAAGCCAAACACAGCGTGCTGATCCTGACACACTGCCGTGCTGTAGTGTAAATCAGATCTGCTCGATAAAACCTAAAAAACATGGCGTGTTGGACACCCAGCACGGCGTGTTATGGGTCTAAAATATGAAAAAAATTTTTTTCACCCCGTTCGTCCGATTTTGGTCCAGTTTTCAACTGTTTAACAAATAAATAGTCTGTTCCCCGAAATAAATTTGTATATCACGCTTTCTTCACGTAGCTTGGATTTGGTTTTCGATATTCGAACCTCGTCACTTAGTATCTTACACCCAAAAATCACCTTCTTATGCGTGTTCAATGTATGTATGCAAATTACCCGATATTACGTATCTGCGACCTAGATTTTTCTTCATGTACTAGAAATTTGCATGCTAGAAAATCGTACTGGGAAGCCGGGTTTAGGGCCGCTAAAATATCGCAACGAAGGGGTTTAAACCCTGAATTTCTGACTCACTTAAATAACTTGTATGTTGCAAATGATTAAAATTAAGCCAAATGCTTTCAAATAAATATCACATTGCCCACTCGTAATACGAGCCAAAAACTATTTTCGGGCTGCCACGAGTCCATCCTCCAATCCAAAACACTCAACTCGATAAACCGCTTCGGATTGGGTGCCCCTTTCTATAACATGTCCTCGAGCTATCTAGCTTCCCTATTCTTATAACATGCCCACTTTCATGCATGCTGATGTGTTTATTTTACTGCAAATAAATGTATGTCTGCTTGTGTGTTTACTTATGCTTAAATATGCATGCTAGATGGATGATATCCCTTCCCCAACCAATTGTATCCCATAGGATTTATTCTCCTTTCGATATGGTTGTAATAATTATTCTTTGATATTGCTTGCTTTTACCGCTTTGAATGTATGACGCGATCATGATAAACCAAAGACTAAAATCAATCTAGGTTTTACGAATAAAAATGTTTTGTTCTTTAAAAATGTTGTCGATTTTCCAAAAAGTCTTTTGAAAGAGGATGAGTAAATTCCTTCTCCGAACTCGATCTCTGGATCATGGTTTTGGATTCGAGACCAAGGTTCCGAGTAATACCGTGATAAATTCCCGGCATGAGCTTAGAATCGGGTGGCGACTCCAAAATCATTTTCTATAAATTTGAGTTTGGATTTCTTTTCCAAAAAAAATCTTTTCCTTTTAAAAATCGACTTCCTTTGATTTCGATTTTTATTAAAATCCCAAGCAAGCTTTCACAAGCGCATTTCGTTTGGAGATCCTTCCTCCGAAAGCCTTGAGTCCCTATTTAGGTCCGCCTTTCAGTGGGGGTACTAGGAAAGGAATCCTCCACTCACTTGGGAACTTTTTCCTTTATCAATTTTACTTCATTCCGTGATAAGTCTTCGAAAGACAAGTCACTTGTACATACGAGAGCATCAAGATGCTCGCGACGTGTGTACACATTTTCAAAATCAAACGTTATTTCATTTCTTATCTCTTTAAGCTCGATGAGTCTCTCGAGAAGACTTATCACGTTGTTTTGTTCATAAGAGCGCCAAGACGCTCGCGATGTGAACCAAATCAATTTCAAACCGAATTTCCAACTTTCACCTTTCACTTTTATTCGAGCACCGATCTCGATACCCTTTATCTCCAAAACAATTGGATTTCAAACAACTTCAACGTTTGTCTCCGAAAGGTCGCTGCGCTCACAGTAGTGACTCCACTGGGGACTTTCTTTTCAAACTTTTTCCAAAAGTTTTCAAAATTTTAAAATTGTTTTGAAAAGAAATCTTTGATAAGCCTTTGAAAGACTTTTTCAAAAGACTTAAAACAAAATCGACGAAATTTCTAAAAACAAAATGTTTTTATTTGTTTGTCCATTAAAATATGGATTTTCTATTATGCTCTTGCATTTCACTTATAGGCATTTTCCCCAATTAGGATCACCATAACTACGCCCGGTTCTCTCAAGAAATGTCGCTTGGTTCCCGTTCGGTTCCAAGGGCACGTATTGGGAAAACCACTTATAGCCTCGTACTGCTTTCTCGTTCTCACCTATTTTGGGAGAGAAATAAAAGCATATATAGAACCAGAATAATTTAAAAGAAGAGGAAGATCCTTTTGCTTAAATGTGATCTCCCAGAAAAAATTTAAATCAGATAATTAGAAAAGTCTGATTGATTCTTTATTACTATTTTCTAAAGATTGATAATAATCTATTGCATTTTTCGTATGATAATTCATTTATTTTCTATATCCAATTTATAGCATGTAAGAA
>CAOJCR010888612.1:0-10099 GCA_948330485.1 Euphorbia neoarborescens | reverse complement strand
ATCCCCCTTGTAAGAGTTAGAAAACCCCTTAGTGATGAAGAGCCTTCTCTCTTACTTGAGTATCTTCTGAATTCGTGCCTCTCCTCCCTTAGAATATCTCTTCTTTCTTTCTTCTCTCTATGTAGTGTAAATTGCAGAATTTTTTTCTGAAAGTTTGATGGCTTGTTATAGGGATTACGGGTGGTTATAAGTGTTTTTTATTGAACTTAAAGGGATAAGATGTCTTAGGATTGGTTAGGAAAGGATAAGGGATGATTTGAAGGAAAAATAAAGGGAAAACAATGGTTAAATTCATGTTACCATTTGTTCCAATGGTTAAATTATCGAGTAGGTCGCGATTGCGACACCTTGTTTGTTCTTCAAAATTCTGCATGCTACCTTGGTCGCGATCGTGACATAAGTGAGTCGCGATCGCGACAGAAACCTGTCCACTCTCCTTTGATTTTTTGTTTTTATTCGTTTTCGATCCATAATTCAAGCCTCTTCTCTCGATCCTTCATAAATGTCCTAAGTATAACTTCGGTCTTGAAAAACATGAAAAAACAATCATTCTAACACAAGATTTCCATTAAATACACATATTTTAGCTTGTTTTACATACCAAATACGTGTGCTTTGCACATTGTACCATTGACATCAGATAGTCCAGTAATAGCTGGATGCTTCTTCAACCGTGAGATGCACACATAATTAGTATGCATGTAATTCACGACTAAGAATATCCAAATTGAAGGAAGGTATTTTATAGTTTTGCTTACCATGTATCCGTTTAGAGAAATATTTGGATAACATGCTTTGCAAAAATGTCAACCACTTCACTTATTTCATTTCAGTATATAATGCGGTTCTTATATAATCCTTATAAAAATGAAAAATAAAGTTTAGAAATTAATTTGTTAAAAAATTTTTTTAATAAGGTAATATATACTCATATGAATAAGATTGTCACTTAACCCGTAATGCATGATTATGTCATATATGTACTGCATTACATAATAGTCGCACTCCACATTTCCAAGTTGCTTCACACACTATGAGTTTGGGAATACATAAAAAATCCACTTTAAATACATTGCACAAAGTGTAACAATTAGTAATGTATCCTATATATACCCTTACTGTTATGAACTAAAACTCTTACCGAGAAACATGCGTAGGTTGTGTATATATACATCCGTTTAAGGCACTATGTAAATATACAAAATACCGAACATTAGTGTATATATGTATACATGTACGAAAAGTAATGTCTGTATGCATACATACCGACTAAGATATGCCTTAAATAAAAACTTGCAATGCTCAATACCTAACGGATCAAAAAATTAAAATTCACATCTTTCTCTACAAATGACTGCAAGAATCCAATGAATCCTACATTTAAATGATGGATTAGAATAATAAATATTACTAAACATAAAAGCTAAAAAGAATCAAGTTGATTGTACCTTTCACTGTATGGATATAAATGAACTGCTTTAATAGATGATTTAGCAGCACTTCAACCAATGACTGGAAGCTACTAGTTTTATTTAGAGTGTTCCAACAAGTTGCAAATACCAAGCACGGATTTAACATCCCAATTATGTGAAACAAATTTTGATGCTTCTTTTTCAGCGCACTATATAATATAAAAAGCAGTAATATTTAAACAACATTAAACAAAACAACATCATAATAACATAAAAAAATAGAATAAATTTAACTTAGGCATGAAAACTTCTATAATCATTGTGTCAAGGCATTGGAATGTCAATGATTTATTAATAGCTTGTGGAGTAAGCATCACAACCTCGAGATCATTTGATTAGTGAATGATATCTCGATTATCATCTGGAACACTGATTACATCATCCTGATCATAAGATATGATCAGGCTCTGCAGTAATGTGCAATCCTAAGTAAGCTTGTATTGAAATGCAACATTTGGAATTTCGAGATTTCGATTTTTGGAATTATGATGTTTAGGGTAGATAGCAGACTCTGTTGTTGAATAAATAGTGGGTTTAGAAGTCTTCATATTTAAGTGATAGCATCAAACCGATATATTACTACTATAATAAACATGATACACATATCAACTATAAAAATTAAATACCAACCCACTTTTATTTGAGAAGGACTAGGGTCCTTGGCCATTGTACATAAGAATAGATAGCATCAGCAATGGTTTTAAATTCATCAAACGGCACTGGAATAGGGGTACTTTCAAACACCGGCACAAAGTTGTCAATAGATATGTACACCTGATCAGGGGAATAGTTATATTGTGTAATGCAGTACTGTCAAAGTTGACAACACCATATGCAACAATAGCTTTTTGTCCATCGACTATCAAATATAGTCTGCATTTATGGACTCCCTTTTTAAATAACAAAGTATTCTATTTAAAAACATACAATAAACATAAAACACAGAAACATAAAACGAATACAGAAACAACTAGATTCTATCAAAGAATTATCTATTTTAAACTACATATGCAAAACATAAACACAAAAATGAAGACTCAACTCTTGAGAAAACACAAATGAATCTAAATCAGAAATAAGAATGCAGAAATCAAGCATTCTATAAATAAAAAAATATACTTAATTAGCATCAAGTAAAACATGTATAAATGATTATGTCATTGAAAATACCTTTAAGTCGATGAGAGTATCTATGCCACCTGATTGGCAACGATTTTTAGTTGGTTTTTTCAAGCCAGTTTCGAGCTAAAAACGTTCTTCAAAGTCTTCTTCAAGCACTTTAGTTGGAATATTTATACCAACTCGTGATAAAATTTTCACGACTTGTTAGTTAACCATGGCTTTAAAATCTTACTTGTTCGCTAGAGATTTATGAGAACTCGTACCAAATGCATGCTTGATACCGGTATTAATACTAAGTGTAAGTACACGACCGAGATGCTCTATCCTATTCAAAGAACGGTTGAGCACGTCATCAAATCTTTAAGCGTAAATTCTTCTTTCTCCATCCTTTCTTGGCATTGTCCCTCCATATTACATATGTTAGCATAACACATTTAAAATAGGATAAAACATTGCTCCTATATAGTAAAATAAATCAGGATCAACAGAAATAGAATGAAATATGAGAAAGCTAAGAACCGTATAATTGATTTGTTAATGATGTATGATTTATTTTTAAAATTAAACACCTACAATATTTTGTTTGACTTTAAGTGTGTTCTCATTCGGGATATTGATATCCCCTTGTGCATCTATCTTCTCCTGTACTTTTAACCAACTCATCGTTCGAATATCAGTAATATTAGATAAGTCACTCTTAGAAAATGATACTGATCCATATAATCGTTTAGAACGCCACTGAATTTCCTTCTCAGCATATAAGATATGCCTCATATAATGTGGGTACTCATCATGCAGCTTGCTCTCTCTAGCCTTTTCACTTATCTCCTCCACATACATCGTTTGTTTCAAACATTAACAATTTTATTTAAAAATGCATGTTAGATATTTCAACAATACATTTATTTTATCTTATATTCGATAGATGTAACATAGGCTTTAAATTCTGCAAACTCTTCAAGTGGCACCAAATATGGCATTTTTTTTACTTGGAGGAGGTATATTTTTTATGAAATTCTTGTTCAAATTATATTTGTACCGCTTCCATGCTCCGACAATTATTTTGATGACATATTCTTTTTTGTCTTCATCATCATCGATATTAAACTGTTGTTGTTGAAAGGAAAAACAACATAATATCATTTGGTTTAGAAAAAAATGACAACATATACATATATAATAAATTATAATATAATAATGACTTAGTTATACCTTTGTGTCAAGCCATTAAGTTTTCTTTAGCAATGGAGATTTTCCCACGAGCTAACACTCCATAATGGGTCTTGAAATTTGCGACCCACTCCCCAATTGGACAGTTCATATAATCCCATCCCGGTTTTCTTTGTACATTTGTATTTTATTTAATCCCCTTTGTTGTTCCTCTTGTTTTACTTTTTTTCTGTTGGGGATTGTCAGAATTATTTGGTTCAGAATCACTAATTTTTCCTACAAAAATCGGAAAGTAATAAATTAGCACAATGATCATGACAAATTAAAGAATTAAAAATAATATTCAATGATAGAATTAAATATAATAATCGACGCAACATTTATAATGTTACAAATAATTGTGTTCTCTAACTTTTTATTTCTATTTTTCTAATGTGATATGTTAATTTGTTTTGTTTTGTTTAGGTGAAACTAGAATAGAATGAACGTTAAATTTTTTTACTGTTGAATACGAAACTGAGTAATTAATGTTGATGTCTTAATGAGTAGAAAAGGTTATTTATTTTTTTATAAACGCTCATTATTTTTTTATTCTTAGCAAATAAGAAAAACCTAATGTTTTTCTCGTTTAATGTCTATACTAAATGAATGCTTTTTAAATAAAAAAATCTTCTATTTAAAGCTTAAAACTCTTTTAATATTTATATTTTTTTGAATTTCTTCGATAATTAATTCTCTTCGCATAATATTCTAACTGAAATTAAGTTAATTTTTTTGAATAAGAGGAATCAGGTGAATCAATTTGACATAATTTAATTTTATAAGACACATTAAAATCATGTAATTACCTTTATTCCAAGTTAATTTGTCATAAAATAGCCTTCTTCGTGATCCTATTGAGCAAAATTTGCACAGTGGTCATGTACAATGTCTACTTGAGGTACTTCAAACCAGGATGATGACATATCATCAAATTGGTCGTCATATTCTTGTTTGTAAACCACATCATCAATCCCTAAAATTTATCTTTTTCTTTCAAACACTACAAACCACTGATGATTTGTAGCATCATCCATGTAAAAAACTTTTTTTGCCTGAGACGCTAAAATAAATGGATCTTCTTGATGTCCTAGGTTGTTTAAGTTTACCAATGTCTCATGTTCATCTTTTTTTATACCTCATTGACTATCAATCCATTGACATTGCAACATTCAACTAATTACTATAATTCAGCTTTATTATGTTTTCAATGAACCATAGCACACTTCTTTCTTTTCAATCAATGTTAATTCCTTTCTAATAGTGTATTCTAAAGATAAACCTATCACTGAAACTCCACTGTTCTGCATTATCGATTTAGCATCTCGTCACTTGGTATAGAAGGAATAGCCATTAATGACATACCCTTCGTAGACCTCACAACACAGTTACAAGCATACCCTAGCCATAATAAGATTGGAGTTAAATTGGAATTACTGATTACTTTAGACATTACCCGTTCCTAAAACCATGATTGGAATGATTCCTTATGGATATTTCTCAGATTAAAATCAATTATCAAAGGATATGAATCCTGAAGGAATGACAAATGTTCTTCCAAGTATGGATGAACGACAGATAGATTTTGTAAAATATATAACTCTGCCTTGCACAATAATTCCGAATCTACACTAGCATTTTTCTACCAATAGTCTCTTTACCTTCAAGTCGATCATAATGTCGTGATTTAGGAAATCCGATCTCTTCAGCTTTTGCAATATACTCATAACACCATGTTGCAACTTCTTCTGTTACTACTCGTTGGATAATACTTGCTTCCAACCTAGCTAGATTCATAACATTCCCTTTCAAGATTCCCATCGCTCGCTCAAATGGAAACATACACCTTAAAAATACCTGTCTACGCAATTTAACTTCATATAACAAATGAATTACCAAATGAGGCATGATTTCAAATAATGATGGCAAAAAATACATTTCAAGTCCACAATAGTTTGAAGTACATCAACCTACAGCTCATCCAATTTGGTTGGATTAATCACCTTACTGCTGATAGTGTGAAAAAATAGACATAATTTGGTGATAGTATACCATACTTAATTAGGCAATATTCCTCCGATAGTCACTGGCAAAAATTTTTGCATCAACACATGACAATCATAAGACTTCATTCCAACTAATTTCAAATCACTCAAAGATACAATTCTTTGAAAATTAGAAAAATATCCTTCTAGTACTTTTAATCTGTGCAACGATTCACATAAGCTAGTTTTTTCAGGCTTAGATAAAGTGTGACGACAAGTGGAAGATATATGCACTTCCCTCTTTCTTGTGGTGCTAACTCCGATCGTTCCATTATAACCATATATTTTCTTGCATTTAAACCATCTTTTGTTTTTCCAGGTATGTTCAAAAGTGTCCTGACTATTGTGTCACACACATTTTTCTCAATATACATCACATCAAGGCAATGTCTAATCTATAAATGTTTCCAATAGGGTAAATCCCAAAAGATTAATCGCTTCTTGTATCCACTATCAGTACTACCTTTATAAGGCTTATCGTACTCAATTACAATATTCTTCACTCGCTGATAAACTTGTAATCCACTCAAAGGGATGTGTGCGCTTATTGTCTCTAACTTTCCATTAAATGCCTTTATTTTTCTTCTGAACTGATGGGTGAGAGGTAGAAACTTACTACGGTTCATGTAAATATTTTTTTACAGTTCTCAAAATGAATTGCTTCCATATCATCCTCACAAATTGAACATGCTTTTTTACCCTTCACTGTATACCCAATAAGTTCCTATAAGATGAAAAGTCATTTACTGTGCAGAAGATCATTGTACATAGAATGAAATTTGATCCACTACTAGCATAATATACCTGAACCCCTTCATGCCACAATAATTGCAAATCATGAATAAGTGGTGCAAGGTATACATCTATATCGTTTTCCGGTTATTTTGGACCAGATATAAGAAGTGATAACATTATGTACTTGCGTTTCATACATAACTAGGGAGGCAAATTGTATGCGGTTAAAAGAAAAGGACAAGTGCTTATTGGACACTAAGTGTTCCAAATGGATTCATCCCATCAGTACATAACCCAAGTCGAAGGTTCTGAACCTCACTATCGAACTCCTCAAATTGCTCATGCATATTGCTCCATTGGAAGAATCAGCGGGATGCCTCAGGAAGCCGTCATCCTTCCTTACTTCTTAATGCCATCTTAACAACTTTGCATTTTTTTATCTGGGAAAAGATGCTAAAATATAGGTATAATCGGAAGATACCAAATTACCTTTCTAGGTGTACCTTTCTTTGCAACACACGAAACTTTGTCCTTGAAACGAGACATTCCATATTTAGGATATGAGTTCATATCTTCATACTCGTTTCGATACAAAACGCAATCATTTAGACATGCATGAAACTTCTCGTACTCTAAACCCATAGGACACATAAGTTTTTTTGCCTCATACGTAGATGTTGGAAGTGTATTTTCATCAAGAAGAATATCTTTCAATAATTTCAATAAATCGGTAAAAGATTCATCGGTCATTGAGTGACTCATCTTTAAGTTGAATAATTAGAGGACTATTGATATTTTAGTGTATCTCAAGCAACCAGGATATAACTCAGTTTGTGATTCTCTCAGAATACTATCTAACATATTGGGGTTCTCTGTGAAATTATCTTCTACATTATGCATCATGTCATCAATTCCGTCATTGTCACTTACAATTTCATCCCCGATAGAAGCATCACCGACTTTATAACTCATGGGGTTAGATGAGCTGTCTCCGTAGTAAAATATCTCGCCATGCCATATCCATTTAGTGTAATATGGTGTGAACCCACAGCGAACTAAGTGATCGTTAATTATAGAAATTTTATTTGGGCACCTCGTGTTATTGCAATCGCGACAAGGATAGATTTCTTTTCATATTCAACAATAGTAGTAAAAAACCTCTCCACTCCTTGTCAAAATTCCGTAGAAGTTAGATTAACATACATCCTACCTCAATCCATTATTACTTCAAATGAATGAAGTTTATAAGTAAAAAAATAAACATGATACGTTATATTGAAAACATAATCATGAATCCTAATTGAATTTATAAATCATCTATTATTAAAAAATGCAGGTTATGTATTAGGAACACAATAATACAAAAATAGAAACAACACAATATTGGGCATAGCAGCATAGATATATGATTTATCACATAAGAGTTAAGAGCAAGGATTTAGCAATTTAAAAGCAGAGTTATATTCATTAAATAAGATTTTATGATATAACTTTTTGGATTTCTTTTTGTTAATATATATATATATATATATATATATATATATATATGGATAATAAATATTTTGGGTAATGATTTTGGTGATAATTATTTTAGGTAATTATTTGGTAATATACATAATAAATTTTAATGTTGTTATTGCTGTTTCATTTCATAAATTTGGTAATTATTTCCCTGTAAATAGGGATATACTAGGGGTGATAATGATCACAAATATATAGCAAGGGGTGATAATGATCACAAATAGACAATGATAACAAATAGACAGCAAGCATATGACATTTAGCAGACTACAATAAATAGACAATAGTCAGCAACAACAACACAAGAAACAGGGATAATAAAGGTCTCACATTTTACATAGATGCCTTGAACTCTCAAAATGAAGAAGCTCTAAAAATGAAATTGTCGCATAAAAGTTCAAACATATATGTACATACCTTTGGCTCAGTAGAATATTAAGCTCGTCCAAATACAATAGATAGAATATTAACAATAGGATAAACACAAGCAAATTATATAGAAGATATCATAATTAGTGTGGAGAATATAGCAAAGTCACACAATTAGGAATATACATATTTGTTAAGCAGAAACAAACTATTAGATAGATTGAACATAATCATCGCGAACTTATAAAACTTAGAGCTATCTTTACAAAAAAAAAACACATGCCAGTAAGTGTGAGCATATTATAACACATTATAATTACAACAAATCCTAGAGCAACATATAAATATATTGTTTTAAACTATAGGCTTAATGCAAACTTCAGATCCTAAACTTGGTTCGAAGATCCTATTGAGCTCTTAATATTAAAAATATAATATAACTTAACCCATATCAGGGATTCCAGGCAGAATGCTAAGCTATATAATTTAATTCAAAAATAATATAATTTAACCCATAGAATAATATAATTTAATCCATAATATAAACTTCATTTGAAAGTCCATTATTCTCTCAAAACATTTATATTTCAGACTGATTCCAGGCAGAAAGCTAAGCTATATTCATCAAAGTGGTTAGTAACTGTTTTTATTTAATCATGCATACTGTTACAAACAAGACAAAAGCAATATTCTGTACATTTAAATATAGAAGGCTAATAGTTCATTTAAGTTAACATATATTAGAACAAATTCTTTACTGAATAATGAAATTAATTACAGTTCACCAATATACATTTTGAGTGAGCCCTTGTTCTCTTCAAAGTTGATTGAGTTACTCATTGTGTTGTTCTTAACTTTATAGGTCTCAAAAGATAGTGAATACAGAGGAGAATAGTCCATAGAATTAGTCCGCGAAAGGAATACAAGCCACCAAAAGGAAAATGCATAAGGTTGGCTATTCATCCAAGGTGCAATAAAAGTCCAAATATCGGCATGCAATATGAATATTTTGATTTTCCTAAACTCTCTCATGATCATGACAATTTGTATTTGCATACAAGTAAGAAGTTTGAATTATATTGGATGCGGTTGAAGAATCACAATCATATAAAAGAAAGAAAAAGGAAGGAGAGGAGGATTGTCTCTTGGCCGCAAACCATAAAGTCCGGTCATCGAAAATACCCCCGATTGCTCTATTCTTTTTTTTTTCTCCTATTGTCCAATGGCCTTTTGTTTTTCTATCACTGAAAAATATAACTCTTCTTTTTCTCTCTTCAATTCGAAATCTCCTCTCTCAAAACTGATAAACACTTCAATATATTAGACTAAAATAAAAACCAAAAGGTATATTTAACATGTTCTGTGTGTGAGCACGAGTTTTTTACACCTCAGTGATGATAATTTCTAAGGTTTGTTTCGTTGCAGAAAAATTTGATTCGTAAGGTATGAGTTTGGATTTTGTCGAAGTCGAGACCCGAAACCGCTCGAAACCACTGCAATTGCTAAATTACAATAATAAAATAAGAATAATAATATTAAATAAATAAAAAAAATTAATTATTATTAATAAAAGTAATAATATTAATTTTTTTATTTATTATAAATAAAGAAATAAAAATTATTAAT
>CAOJCR010888078.1:0-11864 GCA_948330485.1 Euphorbia neoarborescens | reverse complement strand
TCTTAGTTGTAGGTCCATCAGTTGATGCATGTTTGAATAATTTGGAGCGTGTGTTATAAAGATGTGAGGCTAGGAATTTGGCACTTAGCTAGGGAACTGCCAATTCATGGTCAAGGAGTGTCTTGTCTTAGGCCATAAGGTCTCGAGAAAGGGAATTGAGGTAGATTTGGCTAAGGTCGAGGGGATTGCAAATTGCCTTCACCGGCCTCGGTCAAACATGTTAGGAGTTTTCTAGGTCATACAGGGTTTCATAGGAGCTTTATTAAGGATTTTTCAAAAATTGCTAGACCTCTTACCTAGTTGCTCCTTAAAGAGGCTTCCTTTGATTTTAATTCTGATTGTATGCATGCTTTTGATGTGATTAAAAAGAAATTGATTGAAGCTCCTGTTGTGGTCGGTCCAAATTGGACCCTTCACTCTGAATTAATGTGTGATGCTAGTGACTTTACTGTTGGTGCTTGTCTAGGTCAACAGGTGGATAAAATTTTCCACTCGATTTAGTATGCTAGTAGGACATTGAATGTTGCATAGAGAAATTACTGTGTTACTGAGAAAGAATTGCTAGCTGTTGTGCTCGCTTTTGACAAATTCCGGTCTTATCTTGTTTTGTCAAAAGTGATTGTTTTTACTGACCATTCTGCTTTAAAGTATTTGATAACAAAGCAGGAAACGAAACCAAGGTTAATCATGTGGATTTTACTTCTCCAAGAATTTGACATTGAGATTCAGGAGAAAAAGGGTGTGGAGAATGTAGTGGCTAATCACCTGTCGGAGATGCCTGAAGTGGAGTCGTCGACCACAGATGCAATAGCAATTCAGGAGACTTTTCCTGAAGAATAGCTATTGGCAGTCGCATCTTTGCCTTGGTATGCTGAAATTGCAAATTACAAAGTCGGTAACATCTTTCCTACTGATTTAACATTCCAGCAAAGGCGTAAGTTATTACATGATGTAAGGGATTATTTTTGGGATGATCCTTACTTATTTCATTGTTGTGCTAATAATGTAATTGGGAGATGTATTCTTGATAGTGAGATACACTCGGTGATTAACATGTGTCATTCTAGGGAAGCTGGTGGTCATTTTGGTCCAGATAGAACCGTCAATAAAATTTTACCTTGTGGATTTTACTGGCCAACAATGAAAAAAGATGTTTTTGATTTTGGTAAATCTTGTGATGCGTGTTAGAGAACCAGAAGGTTGTAAGGATGAGATGCTCCAACAAGGCATACTTATTTGTGAGATTGTTTATGTCCGGGGTATAGACTTAATGGGACCCTTCCCTACGTCGTATGGCAACCAATACATTCTTATTGCAGTTAATTATGTTTCGAAGTGGGTCGAGGTTGTGGCTACAGCTGTTAACGATTTTAGGGTAGTCAGTTCATTAGGAAAAATATTTTCACTAGATTTGGGACCCCAAGAGCTATTATTAGTGATGGGGGGTCCCATTTTTGCAATAGGCAATTTGACACCTTACTCCAGAAATACAGTGTTGTTTACCGAGTAGCCACGCCTTACCATCCCCAGGATAGTGGCCAAGTAGAGGTTTCCAACCGAGAGTTAAAACGCATTCTTGAGAAAATAGTCAGTGCATCTAGGAAAGATTGCAGTGAGAAACTAGATGATGCACTTTGGGTATATAGAACTGCTTTTAAAACACCGATTGGTATATCCTTGTATCATCTAGTGTTTGGTAAGTCATGTCATCTTCGTGTTGAGCTCGAGTATCGAGCATTTTGGGCTTTAAAGTTTTTAAATTTTGATGTGCAAGTTACAGGAGATCGTCGCTTACAGTAGTTAAATGAGCTTGATGAATTGAGTTTGAGTGCGTATGAAATTGCCAAGACCTACTAAGAAAAGACGAAGCGATAAGCACGTGGTAGAGAAACACTTCAACAAGGGTGATCTTGTTTTACTCTACAATTTCAGGTTGAGGTTGTTTCCCGTTAAGCTGAGAAGTCACTGGGGTGGGCCATTTGAAGTTGTAGCTGTATATCCATCTAGGATGGTAGAGAATCAAATGGCAGATGGAGTCCAAAAGGTGAATATCCATATATTGAAGTTGTACGTGGGTGGCAAGGTAGATACAGAGAAGCAAGTGCTCCTTCTGTCAGATTCGTGGTCGTCTAGCAGGTACAGTCAAGCTTGACCTCTATAACCAAGCATGTTTTCATGTTTCATTTTGCTTTTTGAACTATTTTGTGTGTTTTTGTGACTCTTTTATGTTGGTTCATGTCTTGTAGTAGTGTATGTGTCGTTTTGAAGGTCAAAAATTAAAATTGGGATCAAATACACAAATTTAGGAGAACTACACGAGTTTGAAGGTATAACACGACCTCGTGTTGATAGGGCCAACTCGTGTAGTTTGGCTGAAATTAAACAGACTTTATACACAAACTCGTGTAACATTCACACGTGTTCGTATAGATCCCCTGGAACTCAAAGTGACTTATTACATGACTTGTAAGGGGGAATACGACCTCATGTTGCGATGGCCAACTCGTGTAGTTTACTTGAAATTACACATACCAATTACACCAGTTGCACTAAGACATACGACGTCGTGTTAACATTCTCAACTCGTGTAGTTTACTTGAAATTACACAGACCTATTACATGAACTCGTATAACATTCACATGTTGTCGTGTTAAACCCCTAGAACTAAAAAAATTACACGACTTTGACAGGTCAACACAGCTTTATGTGAGTTAGGCTAACTCATATTGTGTACTTAAACAGTTCCCTCGATTGGGGATTTAATCCTATTTAAATGCCTATTTTATCACAACTCAATTTCAA
This sequence comes from Euphorbia neoarborescens, assembly GCA_948330485.1. NCBI lineage: Eukaryota > Viridiplantae > Streptophyta > Magnoliopsida > Malpighiales > Euphorbiaceae > Euphorbia > Euphorbia neoarborescens. The sequence goes on along the minus strand of CAOJCR010888078.1, from coordinate 9,061 downwards.
CTCTCTCTCTCTCTCTCTGAAATTTCGAAAATCATAGCCCTATTTTCTTCTCCAAAGCCGTAACAAGGTATGAGCTTCACCTCTTCTTCTTATTTATAGGATTTTATTTTCTATAAAGTTCTCTTCTTTCTTCTTCCTCTTTCTTTTTTTTTTTTGTTGTGTGCTCGGGTGTTACTATGTGTTTTTGCTTTTCTTTTTTATTACTTTCTTCCTTTAATTTTATTCTAGGGTTTTCTTCTTTCAATCTTTCTTCTCTTCTCATTCTTCTTTATTTATTGCTATTCTCTGAGTTATATTAAATTCGTTTTGTTGCTTCTATATTATTGTCTTTTAGATTCTAGGGTTTGAATGTTAGTTTGTTATTTTGCCATGATGTTTATCTTTTACCATGTTGATCTTGTTTAGCTTGTCTCCAGGTTTGTTTTCGTTTTAGTCTTTCGTGCTAGGTCGTTTACTTTCCATAGAGTTTTGACTGCCTCTTATTGTTTTTTGTGTATTTTGTTTTTACCTTTCATTCTTGTTTGATTGTATGTTTTGTTTTGTATACAAATGCTAGGAACCAAGAATGCATCCCAATTCCTACCGGCTCCCGTTCAATCGTCCGGTCAAGGGCCATCACAGAATGTTCTCCCATTTCCTCCGCCGGAGGGCCAACCTCCACAGGGAGCGCTACTGACAAAGCTTTCCCGTAAGTTGAATTGCTCCTTTGCCTTGCTCCACTCTGATGAAGGTTAAAGATATAAACTTGGTTCTGCTTTAACTTCTTTACCTTACTGTTACTTGCCTAAGCGAGCTCTTTCTAATTATTGTATGATTGATGCATTTTATGCAAGCTTGAGAACCTTGGGGTGGTATGAATTTTTTCGCGTGCCTAACCCCTCTTATCATGAACTCAATATGGATTTCTATACCACCTTGTTCTCAAATTTTGATAAGACATCAGGTGAGGCTTCAATAAAATTTAGGTTATTTTGGATAGAGCGGGAGGTAAATGCCTCTTTACTGGGCACGATCAATGGTATTGAGGGTGGTGTTTTTGACTGGCCCGAGGAGGACTCTCCTTAGAAGTTCTGGGCCATTCATGGTCAAGGCCCTTTAGTCAAAGTTAATTGCAAAGCCACGGACCTCAAGACCGGTCTTCTCTTCTTTTTATATAAGTTTGTGTGCTATAATTTTAGTGGGAAGACTGAGTCAAGTAAAATAAATGACCAAGAACTATGCATACTTTGTTTAGCTCACCGGGGATACGGGTAAATGTGGGAGCTTTTATCTTTGAGGTATTGTATACTGCAGGTAGGATGAACAAACTCCGAGGGCTAGGACTAGGGAACATCATTGCTCGTATTGCGATTTACTTTCATGGTGCTAACTGTTTTTCTTTACTAACCCCTATCAAAGGAAAAGATATGTCTTCCACTACTTTACAATTTTCCCCTAGGTTTCAGGGTGATGTCCCGGTACATTCTTCCAAGAGTAGGGGCAAAACGCCCAGAGTGAGCACTGCATTAGATAAAGAGGAGGAGGAAGCAGAGCAATCAGGAGATGACAAGCAGGACTTTGATGAGGGTCACGAGGATGATCTAGTAGGAGTGGAGCCTCAGGCTCTAGAGCACACGTCGCCTATGTTTATGGCACACATGGATTCTATGATGGAGCGAATGGAGTAGATGCACATCCATCAGCTCGATTGGAGGCAGGAGCAGATGTCCCAGCAGAGGGCTATAGAGATTCGGGTAGAAGAGTAGCGACAAGAGGAGCGAGAATGGAAACAACGAATGGAAATTAGGATGGATGAATTAGCTGGTGATCAGCATGACTGGCAGCAGCGGACTGATGGCTGGCTTGATCAGTTGGAGGACTATGCCTGCCACCATGACTATTGAGGGTATTTTCTTCCTTCCCTCCCATTTTTTATTTCCTTATTTCCAATTGCACTTTTGGAAGTAAGTCCAATTTTAAGTGGGGGTGGGGGAGGATCTCTCCCTTCGTTTTTAATTTATGTCTGCCAGTTAATGCATGTTGTTGCTTGTGCTGCATGTTCTGGTACTGTTACTGTTTTATAGGAAGTTTTTATTTTTGTTGGTAAGTTATTATGTGTTTGTATGTTGGTATGTGACTGCTGCAGTATGTTACAAAATAAATTAGGATCATTGTTGAACTATCCCCGGAGTTAGATCTCAGTGCTTGAATTTCAATCGTTAAGAATTTTGGGACTTTAATGTGCATGATTAATCTTTTATTGCCAATAAGCTGGTCCTTGAGCTTTGTGTCATTTGTTTGACTGGAAGTATGAATTTGCCTATAGTGGTTCGACATTCGGAGCCCATTTTTATGTTGTAAATTGTGATAGTGATTAGGAACACCAGATAGATAACATAACTGCTACCCTATACATGTAAATTTGCTTGAATGACCAAATTTTTTAGCCTAAAAAGACCATTCACATCAGTCTTTATCTTTTCTGTGAGATAATCATACATAAATGCATTAGATCATGGAACCTAGCATTGGTCTTGCACTTGGCAATAGTAAGGACTTAATATGTGGAGACCCTTAGGTATAACCGCACTTACACACACTTCACACTTTTTGTACTTTTTTAACCTCTTTGAACCTGACATTAACTAGCCCCGTAGAACCCTTAATTTGAGCTTTAGCCTATTCTTTCACGAGCCACATTACAAGGCACACGCCTTAAAGCTATAAGCCCGAATCCCTTCCCTATTAACTTACCCTTCGACTCGTCCTCCTATCGAATTCAAGTTTGCTTTAGTTCATGAACTTCAAATACTTATTCTTGGGTGCGTTCTTCAATTCTAAACATTAACTCAACCATATTCTCCCTTGTGTAATTGAAAAAATAAATTAAAAAAAATAAATAATAATAATAATAATAAAATATGATTTTATACTCTTTATTTTTGTTTGGATGTCCTAATAAAATTGGCAACTTATCTTTTGTCGTATGAGTGGGTTCCTAATAAAGAAAGTTTTGAGCGTTTTGGGGTTGAAAGTGGTCTATCAAATTCGAACTCATTATCCCAAATTACAAGGGAACTTCCACTCACTTGTTTTCTTTATGATCTTTTATAATTCGGAATTCTTCACTTCTTCCTTCCGAATTTTGGATATGTGTATATAGTCATAGGGTGTTTCTCTCTCTATATGTTCTTTTCATTCCCGGGTGTATATGTTCAGTTACTAATAGTGTAAATGCTAGGATTGGAGGTTTACTTATGTTTTTCTTTTTATACACACCTATGTTGAACCAATTGCTATGTTGAAATCGAATAGAGGGGTTGTAAACCTAAAATGACTTTTGACAAACCTTACCCTAAGCCACTAACATTACAAGATGAAAAGGTTCTCTGATTTTATTGTCTTTACGATGACTATGCTAGAATTTTCATTATTTCGCCATGTGATGTGAATATGTATGATTATATGAGTGATTTCTTTGAATACACCCAGTCATGAGAGCATTTTTGAGCGAGCACTTGGGAGGATATATAGATCCTAAACGTTCCTTTTCATTTGAGCAGTTTAGACCTGAAAGTGGGTGTCTTGTAAGAGTTGTTATTTGCATGCATTTCATATGACCCTGATAACCTTGATACATGTTGGGGACTGGTGAATTGGTGTAGTTAAACTCACACTGAGTTTTCAGATGAAAGTGCATAATGTCTCTGAGTTTTGAATTATTTGCTTGGGGACAAGCAAGATCTTAAGTGGGGGGTAGTTGATGAGGTCGGGTTTGACCTCATTTATTCACTCTATTACTGATATATTTGGTGGGGTTTCTACAGTATTTTAATACTTGGTAGTCGTGTTTTGTGTATTTTACAGTTTTTTAGTGTTTATCAAGTTTTGTGTTAGTTACGGTGTTTAATTCATTTTTCCTTTTTATTTTGTGCGTTATTTCATTTTGTTTTTCTTCGTTAATGCCTTCACGGGTATTTATGTGCGCTTATGGACAGGATCAAAGTTGGGATTCCCAAAAACAGTCCAAAGAGGCACTTGAAAAGAGATTTTGTAAGGAAAAGAAGGCATCACACGACTTGGAGGCTAAGACACAAGTTCGTGTAGCTGATTGCAACTCGTATAGAATGAACCTTGCCATCAAGAAGCACAACACGTGTCTGAGAGAAGAACACGACTTCGTGTGATGTTGACCAAATTGTGTAGATTGAACCATGCCAACCAGGGGAAGAACACGATTTCGTGTGGCCAGAACAAAAGTTCGTGTATTGCTGCACAGAATGAGAGGAACACGGCTTAACTGAAGAGCACGAGATCGTGTAGTACAGTCCAACTAGTATAGATGGTACGCATAATCATTGGAGGATCCAACAGAATAGCACAACTTGGAGAGATCGACACGAGGTCGTGTCATACAGGCCAACTCGTGTACTTGAAGATTTAGTGGGAGAACACGAGTTCGTGTAGTTATAATACGAACCCGTGTAGTTAGTCAATTTTTCTGCAGTCATTTATTTTTATTAGGTTTTTCATTCCTGTTTAGTGAAAACTATTTATAGAGCTTTGTATTTTAGGTTTTCTTTATCCAGTACCTTTGTAATTTTCTCTCCACCTCTCTAGAACTTAGTTTTTCGCTTGGACGAAGATTTTTTCCACAACTCGACTATAGTTTTGGGAGATTTTCTCCATTGTTTTGCTTTCAACAGTCAATGTCTGGTTATCGATACTGTAAGGGCTGTTCTTAATCTTTTTCTGTATTATTTAAGTAGCTATGAATCGCAACCAAACTGCAATTTAATTGGTTCATCATTATTTTCTTTCATCTCCGATTTCTTTTATTTATTAATTAATTGTTGAATGGTGCATGTTATGTGTGTTTATTTATTCTCGTACTTCGAACGGATTTAATCTGCTTCTTTCATATAAGTTGGTCTCACCTGGCCTGACAACCTAGAAATCAAAGGGAACTGACAATCCTACGAAGTTACGGACCCTTAGTTTCTGAACCCCAGAACTAGACCCACTTTGGAAAACAGAGAAATAGGATAGGAGCTTATAAATCGAGGTTTGCGAGTTTAATAGATTTGCATGACTTATCATTTATCTGTTAATTAGGGTTTATTATTAATCTGAGCTACATCCCATCTCACTCGGAGAAAGTTATAGGGTCTGGATCACTTTAATTAGGTTTAGTTAGTTTTAGCATAGTTTATCTCCAATTTTTATCTCCTCAAATAGCTACAATACCGAGTAGATCGGTGCTTATGGTATAAATCCCGTGGATTGATACCTGGACTTTAACAGTTTATTACTTAACATCGACGGGGTACACTGCCCCTGACAGAGTCTCTTTTAAGTGTCATACTTGAGAGCCGTCATGTCTCCCTATGGTTTCGATTAGGGTTCTGTTCAGTAGTACTAGAGAGACTACTAGAGGTCCTCTCTTGCCTTTCCCTACTCATCTGAGCCACCTAATTGCCTAAATCTCTGCAATATGCCTCAGTATCTGGAAGTCTAGTTGATGTCCCCACAAGCTTAGCTGTGGTGTCTATAAGCTTGGATGAAATTTCTTTTAATAAAGACATAACTCCCTTATCTTGTCTTGGAGGCGGAGCAGGCAATGCTAGAGGTTGATCATATTGGAGCGCAGGGGCCTTACCTAACCCTTGATTTCGGTGCTCATTACAAAAGTTGGAAGAGGGTTTCAACATGTTTTGATTATTTCCATAAGACCTATTAGGGTTTTGATACAGTCTTCTATAGTTAGGATTATAAGAATTTGAATTATACGAATTAGGGTGGCAATTAGAATTGTTATACCTATTCGGACCGCCACATAATTTGCGTTCTTACCTTCTAGAACAAATAGATCTCATTTCTGGCATTCCTGATTGGGATGATCACCTCCACAAGTTATGCACATCACAAGCCTTTGTATTTTAATTGAGTTCAGCTTCGCCATCATTAGACCCATCTTTCAGCTCATGTCATCCATAGTGGGATTGTGTTGTCCCGCTATAGCCATGTGAATATCCCTACGGTTTGCTGCATCATTAATCGATATTGTGCTCTTCCGTTCTACTCCTTCAATCTAACTTTCAGCCTGAGCCGCTGACATCTGGAAGATATCTCCTCTTACTGAAGAATCAATCTGTGCATGGTTAGCTGGAGTCAAACCATGATAGAAAATACTAACATGATCGAACTGAGGTATATTGTGGTGGGGGCAATTCTGAAGCATCCTTTGAAATCTAGACCAAGCTTTACTCATGGGTTCGGTTCCAAACTGATGGAAGGCATTAATCTCATTCTTAAGTTGCACCGTCTTTGAAGGAGGAAAATAATATGCCAGAAACTGGTCCTCCATCTGATCCCATGATGATACCGTTCCGGGCCAAAGTGATTCATACCATTCTATAGCTCCTCCATTTAAAGAGAACGGAAACAACTTTAGTCCGATGACGTCCTGAGGAACTCCATTCATCTTTACAGTGTCAGCTACCGTTAAGAACCGATTTAGATTATCGTTAGGACTTTCTGTGATGCCTCCACTGAATTAACCATTCTTTTGGATCAACTAGATTGTGCTCGTCTTCAGGTCAAAATTGTTGGTAGTTATTGTAGGTATTACCATTCCAGCTAAATTTCTTGGTCTATGAGGGGCCATAAGATCTACCATAGCCCTATCATCCCTAATAGGTTGTCTGTTGTATTTCTCCCTCATCTCATATTCAAGCCTTTGTCTCAATTCAGTCTCCTGTGCATCACATGCAGCACGTTCAACTTCAAACTACTCCCTTTCCTGCCTTAAACGCTCTACCTCAGCTCTCAAATCTGTTTCTTCTGTCGCTGCATTTAAATTCCTTCTTGCTCTTAGGTTCGTATGAAAAGTACATTCTATCTCTAGATCAAAGAACAAGGGATTAGTGTAACGTGAGCGTATAAACCAAAGAAAACCAAAAAGAGATAAGTTTCAAAAATTCCAATAATAAAAAATTAAAAACAAAAATTAATAAATAAAAACAAAAAAATCAATTAAAATAATATAATGCTCAAATGATATATTCGACCGTTGGTTCGATGTTTCAGGAAATCACTTTCCCCAGCAACGGTGCCAAAAACTTGACACGCATTTGGCGGTAATTGAAAACTACTTACCAAATCGCTCACTAAAGGGAAGTATACCCTGTCATTGTCAAGTAATAAATCTAGTTAAGTCCAGGTATCGAATCCCATAGAAAAGTACCACAATCACCAAACTACTTGGCTTCCTAACGTGTTTGAGTGAACAAATAAATTGATAAAAGACTGAAAAAGTAGATTGCAATAAAAATAAAACCTAAATTAACGGTGATCTTCAATCAATCTTTATTTATAAAGAATTCAATAACACAACGCATGCGACGAGTTCGATCTATGAATATAAATGGGGATGGCTAAATTAGGTCAAATTAAGGTCCAACATGCACAAAATTAATAAACACTAAATATGTTGATCAAAACAACTCAAACTAGTGACTCTACATCGATTATGGTGCCTAGCCGTAATTCCTTATTTAGAGGCGGTCTAGCTCTAGAAATCAGAAAATAGGAACCCATATGTTCCACGGAATTGTTAGTTCCAATGGTTGCCTAGGGTTTAATCTAGGTAGGGTTACAGATATGAATTCGGTGAAATTGGGACTTTGTAAGACTAGTTTAAAATTGGAAAGCCAAACACGCAAGTGAACTAATAATAATCGTGCAAATCAAAATCCAAGCTTAACAAAATTGAGATGGAAAGAGTTAATGAATCAATCAACATTAAACAGGTTGTAAGCTCACATCAAATTAAAAAGAATAGGGAAAAGTAAACTTACGCCCTAATTCAATTTAACCAAATCTTAACGATTTGTAAACATTGAAGGTGAACCGCTATAAAAATGCCAAAATTCAATCAAGAACTCGTGAATCGCAAACGGGGAAGATTCTATGTATAACACGCACATCAACCTTTATTGAAGAAATTGAACTCCGAAATAAACCCTAGAACTTTGTCGAACTTTTTAGTACAAGAATTGAATGAAAGATAAGCTCAAAAATAACCTAAAACATCCTTATATAATGTTGAAAAAGAGATCTAAGTGAAATAAAATTCGTTCTAAGAGAAAAGTCAACAACATGCTGAGTTGTACAAATTCTGTCTTGACACGCCGAGTTGTTTGCTGACACGACGGTGAGTTATCTTTATCATATATCAACATGCCGCATTGTGTGTTGACACGCTATGTTTTCCTTCTTCACCTCGATACTTTCTGAATTACACTACAACACACCGAGTTGTAGGGTGTAACACAGAGTGTTGTACCAATCTCACTTAACACGTCGAGTTTCACGCACTTTTCTTTAGCCAACTTCAATTCTGTATAACTTTCTCATCCAAACTCTGATTTCCACAATCTTAGACCCGTTGGAAAGCTCGTAGCACAATATTTAACTCTTCTCCTGAAGCTCACTCCGAAATCCACCTCCAACTGCCTTGAAAACTGGTCCAAAGATCCATAGTTCTTCTTGCTCCAAAGTTGGATTTTAATTCCTCGTTTCTTCTTTTTCCCATCTCGGGTCTCAATCCCACACTTATCAGCTCATGAAATAGGTCAAATTGTACAAGTCCTTAGTCTCATCAATCTCAGACCAAAACAAAAGCAGAATAAATAAATAAAACACAAAAAATAACCAAACTAAACACAAAAACCAGAACATAGAGAAATACAAAAAAAATGCATGAAATGCAACATATAAATATCAAATATCAGTCAAATCATTCGTCAATATGGTTTTATAACGCCCAAAATAAAGGTATAAACCGACCTTATCATCGTGGGGCACAGAACTGCGGATTGTGTCAGCCTGCACAATGCGATATCTAAATTGTTAAGGGAAGGGAAAATCGAAGAGCCTCTATTAGTACAACCTAGCACATAGGAAAACCTACTGCCCAAATTTCAAGGACGAAGAACCATAGTCCAATCAGGTCTTCCAAGTAACTATGTGTTTGATCAGATAATAAAAGCTAACCTAGAAGTAAGGTCAGTCGTAGTTG
>CAOJCR010888020.1:0-10489 GCA_948330485.1 Euphorbia neoarborescens | reverse complement strand
ATGAAGAATGCTTGGGCATACTTAATGAATATGTGTAGGCATGTGTGCTTTATATGGAAGATACATGAGCATACTTACTGAGCATGTATATTTAAGAATGCATGGGTGTTTTTATGAACATGTGCATTTGAGAAATATATGGAACACTCTAGATGAATATTCACATTTAAGAGATGCATTCGGCATTCCAAATGAATATGTGCATTTAAGAGATGAATATGTGCATTTAAGAGATGCATTGGGAACTCCAGATGAATATGCATATTTAAGAGATTCATTGGGCATTCTAGATGAATATGTGCATTTAAGAGATGAATTGTGCATTCTAGATGAATATTTGCATTTAAGAGATGCATTGGGCATTCTAGATGAATATGTGCATTTAAGAGATGAATTGGGTATGTTTTCTCATTTATGAAATGCGTCGACATCCTGGATGATGGTATGTAAATATGGGTATACTTTAATGAATATGTATGAACATACGACATATATATGAAGGTTGCATGGCAATAATTTGCATATTGATCATGAGTACTATGTGAATTATGAATACTATAGGGATAGTATGGCACATTCTATATATGGATATGGACACTACATGGATAGCCAATTATGGGTCATGGACGATGAATGCTAGCATGACATATCAAGGAATACCATGTGAATAGCATGTTATGGCATGTCAAATATGGATTCTATCTGGATAGCATGACACATAAATCAAGTATATCGCGTATACTTTGTGGTGTGTCATATTATTTATGGATAGTATACTTTGTGAGTTTGTAGTATAGATGCTATATGGATGAATAATATGGCAATATCATTTGTAGATCACATGCTCTAAGAGATACTATATAAATAGCAGGTTATGCAGATGTTATTTTTTATGCACCTTTTATGAAAAAGAAATTGAAATACTTGAAGAAACAATTTTATTTATTATAAAAGAAGGAACATTCATAGACTTTTTGCTATCATTTCAAGAGTGTAGCTTGTCCTTATCGTGCGGGTAGGTATTTTACCTACCTTGTTGACCCAAATTAAATACATTTTGTTCACAATTAAACCTTGGGGCTTATCAAAACAAAGATGTTCGAATTTGAGCTTACGCCTCCATCGACCTAGGATTTCCCGGGACAATTTGTTGTATATATTGTTCCTCACATGTCGATGTGAACCTGGGAATCTTTTAAGGTAGTCCAAATTGATGCATTAGGTGAGTTGGTGAGTAAAAAGTGACTTTGGTGAGCCCAAGCAATTGTATGTCGTCTTTCCACATGCCTATTATTACGTGCTGGATCCACCACTAAGGTGTTACTCAGTTGATCTTTAAACTTTCTGGATTCTTGAACCAAATAAGCCATTCCACTCTGTCCCATAAAAGGATACCCCTATTGATGAGGGTCCTTTCACTGAATTAGAAGGGTTTGTATTTGTTTGGGGGTTGTCTTGGAGGTTGAATCAAAGATAGTTTTTTTAGCATCCAAATTTGGAGGAAAACAAAATGGTTTCCTATATGAATGTCGCTGCTTTGGGAAGCTTTATTTAGGTGGATTAGTGTTTTGGCTAACAAGATGTCTACGGGGGAGGCACCTTGAGCCATTTGGAGAATTACAAAAACAAGCCAAAGGGAACATAGGGTGTATGGTAAGCCTATCAGATGGTGCATGAGGATGAGGCTTATGAGATGAGGCCAAGTGGGGCAAAAACGGGTGCTTGTGGTGACCCAATCGAGAGCGCTGGTTAAGTCAAATCTTACTGTTGATTGTCTTGCACATAGTCTTTTTAGCTTAGCATTTGTTAATCCGCCCATTTTAGAATATCAGAAGGGTTTCCAAAGACATAGTCAAGGATGGCTATGTTTGTCTTGCGGGTACTGGGTAACCTTAAAATAGCATTGAATTCTTCAAATGTTGGGAAGATTTCTGAATACATTATCAATAGGATCCCAAAATGATGATGCAGAATTCAGGAATTCTGGTATTATGGAAATATGTAAGCAAAATTGCCCATCTCTTAGCCCAAAAGGTTTTGATAAGGTCCAATCGGATCATTTTAAGCTAGCAAAGAAATTACGATGTTTTGACTTGAAGCAATCCATGAATGTTCCTTAGTAGAAAAACTAAATAGTTTTAAAACCTTTTATCATTGGCATGGATATTTAAAGCATGCATGGGCAATTAAAGAATGTATGAACATACTTTATGATGAATGAGCATACTTTTGAAGAATGCGCATATTTTTATGTAAAGAATGCATGGGCATACTTTTATGTTATGGATGGTAAGGAATGCCTGAGCATACTTTATGGTGAGTGAGCATACTTTCATGTTGTGGATGGTAAAGAATGCATGAGCATACTTAATGGTGAATGAGCATACTTTTTGAAGAATGCACATATTTGCATGTAAGGAGTGCATGGGCATACTTTCATGTTATAGACGGTGGATGTTTTATGCACACCCTAAACATTCCTTAAATATCCATATATGTGTTTCCTAATGTAGAAAATTTATACAACAGGAGCCATATGGAGAGAGATAATACATATGAGTGTTGAGCCTTTTTAATACATAATAGCTACATAAAGACGTGGTTAGTATAATGTTATGTAGGTGTATATGGATCGTGATTTGGTTTAGGGTTTATAGCAAAACAAGATCGTACACATAAAAAGCAAAGGACACTCCCAACCTTGTAACACCATGCGGTCAAGTCAGTCTCTTTCCTAGGTGGGCTTAACATAACTTCTAATGCAAAGACACCAGTTTTGGCATATTAAGTGAAGTTGCTAAATGTTGCTATATGTGGGCTTCGTCAAGGGGTATAATAAAGGTTCCCATAGCTTTTATATACTTTCCATAATAAAAAGTTATGTTCCATACAAAGCTATGAATGGATCTCCCAATAGGCATCCTTATGACCAGACTATAAAAATAACCGGTGCTTTCTTGGGAATCACCGGGTATAAGGGTGGTCCTAAAATGCAAGATCTAAATGAAGCATAAAATAAAAATGAATGTCGAAAATTCCAATTCCAATTTCCAAACATCTATTCGGTGTTCATCCAAAAACTTTTCAAATTTAAGTTTATGAAAACTTAAAATTAAAAAGATTAATCCCCAGCAGAGTCGCCACTGTAAGCAGACGACATTTTTTAAATAAAAAAAATTAAAGATTTTTCCAAATAAAAAATTCAGTTTAAAATTATAAAAATTGTAATGGTTCATTTGGAGTCGCCACCCAGATCATCTGAACTTGAAAAATTAGTATGGCTGAACTGGATGAGGCCACCATACGATAAAAATGAGATTTTGGGTTTGGGATAAATCACTTACTAGTTTGGAAATTTGAATTAAAATATGTATTCAAATAGACCTAAGTTCATTTTAATTAGACATGGAGTGCCCACACGTGAAAGCAATAAATAAATAAATAAGCATATCATTACAACATTTGCACATCAAACTACACTAGGGGTACATTTGGTAAAAAAATACAGGAAGGGGATACAATTACCTAAATTACATACAAAAATCCATATGCAATGGCAGTTTATAATATTCATAAATTAAATAAAATAAACACATCATACGACATAATTTAAATCTACAAAACAGATAATAGGTAAACAATCACAGACATGACAATCCCAAAACTCGGGCAATTCTGGAGGATTATACTTACTAATATGGTAAAAAGATAGCATAGTGGATTTTTATTTAAAAGAAAACGGGTTGGCTCAAATTGCATGCATTACATGTAAAGCGGGTAGGTTATCTCAAGATATATGAATATCTTGTCCATAGGGTTCTAAACAAATATTTTATGGTTTTCATATACAGAACTATAAAAAGGAAGGAATAAAAAAATTAAATATTCAGAAAGAAAATGATAAGATATTCACGAAATAAATTAAATCACGAGATAAAATGATAAGAAAGTAACTAAAAATAATAAAAAAAAATAAATATAAAGAAAATGAGCAAATAATTAAAAATAATGAAAAAAAATAAAAAGGACAATAAAGCTCAGATCTTGAGTTCGACTCCCCGCTCCCAAATAGATACCCTGAATAGCTCTGTGGTATATCTACGGAGTATTCTTGGGAGGACGCTCGGCGGAGGGGCAGTGGATTAGTCCTCGGACGAAAGGTCTGGAGGAAACCACTGTCAGAGTATTTATCAAATTAAAAAAAATTTGAAACTAATGAAAAATATAAAAAGGGAGAATAAAATACTAAAATAATGAAAAAGACGAAAAAAGGAGAAATAAATGAATATAAAGAGAATAAAAAAATATTTACGAGATCATATAAATTAAACCGTAAATAAAGAAATAAAAAATATAAAGAAAAGAGGATATTTACTAGATAATATAGATTAAATCGTAAATTCAATATAAATTAAAAAAATATAAAGAAAAGAAAATATTTACGAGATAATACAGATTAAATCATAAACAAAAAATAAATAAATGAGGAGAAATAAAAATAAAGAAAAGAAAATATTTACGAGATAATACAGATTAAATCGTAAATAAAGAATAAAAAAGAAGAAATAAATATAAAAAGTAGAAAATATTTACGAGATAATACAGATTAAATCGTAAACAAGGAGTAAATAAAAAGAATTTAAGAGAATGGATATTATAAGGTAAAAAGAAAATGAAAAAGATTTTTTATTTAATTTAATTGGATATTTTGGGATTATAATGGAAATTCCAATTTAGGAACCAAGTGGGTTAAATTTCCGGCCTAAAAGAGTTGAATATTATTTTAATAAATCCCTAATTAATTTTATTGGATTATATTGGGATTTTAAGGAAATTTGACTTTTGAAAGTCAAAAAGACATCCCAAATTCAATAAATAAATTAACATTATCGGGAATAAATGTAAGGTTTTTATTATTCCATTTTGATTAATGAAAAACTAAAATGTAATAATTAACCTTTGTAAAAAAATAAATAATAAATAAATAATAATAAATCCTTAATTAATTCTCATTAGATTATATTGAGATTTCAAAGAAATTTGACTTTTGAAAGCCAAAATAGAAATCTAAACCCAATATTGGAATTAAAATCATAATGGATGTAAGTTTTTTATTATTTCATTTTGATAAATGAAAATCCAAAATGTAATAATTAATCTTTGTAAAAATGTAAAGAAATAAATAATACTAAAAGATAATAAATCCCTAATTACTTTTATGTTGAATTATATAAGGATTCCAAGAACATCTGGCTTTTTAAAGCAAAATAAAAGAAATTCCAAATTTAATATTTAAAATTAATATTATCGGAAAATAAATGTTAGCTCTCTCATTATTTCATTTTGGTTAGTAATAAACCAAAATTTAATATTGATCTTTATAATAAAAATAAAATAAAAATGAACATTATGTAATTATAAACTAAAAATAAAAGAATAAAGCAGTAAAAGAATAGAAAATAAATACAGATAAATAATAAAAATAAATTAATTAAGTGTAGAAGTTTTTGGCTTTTCGGGTATTATCTCGATATATTTTTTTCCAAATGATTGGAGATGAAATCTGGGTTTGAATCGGAAATCAAACTTTTTCGGTAGAATTCTAACAATTTTTTAGGTTTAAAATGTATGAAATCGCTTAGAAATTCTTTCATTTTATTTTTTTCTTCAAAACTGACTTAGGCCCCCTAGAAGATGAGCCAACAGAATCAAAGATGGGCCGGCCGGCTCAACCTAAGTTAGTTGGCCAAAAGATGAGCCAGCTGGCTCAAAGATGAGCCAACCGGCTCATCTTTTTTTTATTAAATTATTATTATTATTGTTATATATAGATATATTTAATATTATTATTATTATTATTATTATTATTATTATTATTATTATTATTATTATTATTATTGACATAATTGGAAAATTCATAGATAAATTTGGATTTCTGAGCCAACCCAATTAAAGTATGGTAATATAAATTTTCATCATTAGAACAGGACATCCCGTGCTCATAGGCACATTAATGCACATTCCTTTTTTTTTAAAACATCAGACCTCTGTCCAAAATCTGGATACGTTAATATTTCAAAAATCAGACCTCTATCAAAAATCTAGATATGTTAATATTTGAAGAATCATACCTCTATCCAAATTTAGATACGTTGATATTTCTAAATTTAGACCTCTATCCATATTTGGATACATTAACATTTTCATGATTTTCAATTTCAAAAATCAAACCCCTGTCCAAATTTGGATACATCAACATTCAAATGTTTTTCATGCTTTTAACATTCAACCTTTGTCCAAATTTGGATACGTTAACATTCAAAGTTTTTCATGCTTCCAACATTCGACCTCTGTCCAAATTTGGATACATTGTCATTCAAATGTTTTTCATGTTTTTTTTTACCTCTGTCCAGATTTGGATATGTTAAAATTCATATTTTCAACATTCAACCTCTGTCCAAAATTGGATACGTTAATATTCCAATGTTTTTCATATTTTCAAAAATCAGACCTCTGTCTAAATTTAGATACGTTAATATTCCAATGTTTTTCATATTTTCAAAAAAATTAGACCTCTTTCCAAATTTGGATACATTAACATTTATGCTTTCAATATTAGACCTTTGTCTAAATTTGGATACGTTAACATTCATATTTAATCAGACCTCTATCTAAATTTGGATACGTTAATAATCCAATGTTTTTTATATTTTAAAAAATGAGACCTCTGTCCAAATTTGGATATGTTAACATTCATGCTTTCAACATTCAACCTCTTTCCAAATTTGGATACGTTAACATTCAAATGTTTTTCATGCTTCCAACATTCGACCTCTATCCAAATTTGGATACGTTAAAGTTTATGTTTTTAACATTCAACCTCTATCGAAATTTGGATAAGTTAATATTCAAATGTTTTTCGTGCTTCCAACATTTGACCTCTGTCCAAATTTGGATACGTTAACATTTAAATATTTTACATATTTTTAGCAATCAAACCTTGTCTAAAATGTGGACACGTTAACTTTCTTACATTTTAACATGTTGTTTCATAACATGCATCGTACTTACCATGTTAACCCACATTCAGATGTAATCATCCACATATAATCTCATATGCATTACAAATCTCATATTTTCATCGTGTCAAGGTACCTTACCATAGGTTTTCTAGAACATGTTCATAAAATTTTCTAGAATGCTAGGATCTATCAGTATTTTGCGAAGTCTACCTCCATTCTTTAATTTGTCTGCATTATTACACTCGTTAGTACTTCATAGATATGTAATATCCTATAGCCTGTCTGTCGATTTCACGTCATTCACATACCATGAAATTCTTCATACTGTGATACTATGTCATTATAACATGTTAACCTGTATAGTATTATTCCATATCATCAGTCGTTCCATGACATTGTATGTCATGTCCTTTACCCTTAAAAGTTTAGGGGCATCGAATATATCAATGTCGGTCAAGATGTTAGTTGTATGTCTCGTAACCATGTTTCATCATGTTTTTTTCATATTTCTATGGATGGTCTATCGTCATGTCAAAATCATTTCATGCATTAATAAGTCTGCACAAAGTTAAAATCTAGCCTTCGTCAGATTTCCCATACGGTAGGGGCAAATCATTAGGAAACACATCACCATTCTATACATGCATTAACTAACAACTAACGATTGAGAAGGGATATCCCGACACTATAAGATAGATTTCCATAGGTTTGTATTCCATTAAGTGCCATACTTGAGCCCTAAAGCTTATTAGGTTCTCCAAATTCCATAGAGATCTCAACCTTAGACATTTGAAAGCCCTACATGCTCAGTCAAAGCTTTATATGTCTCGAACCACAGGAACTTAACATCAACCATAAGCAACCTTTTCTTTAGATTTCCTAAACCATAGGTACTTGATCCTAGCTTGTTAGACATCTCGAACCCTAAGGGTCCTGCCTTTAAAATCTCAATCTTTAGCATATGTTATCTAAGACACTAAGAGTCTAACTTCAGCATTAGGTCTCCTCAACACCTAGGAATCCCATTCCAACCTAGATCATCTTCCTTCCTAGACACTCTACAATTGCCTTAGGTGTCCTGATTATGGGAAATTGACCTCAACACATTCATTTCAACAAACTTCTAATATCCTAGCACTAGGATCATAACCTTAGGAAAATTTGAGTAACCCCATCTGATGACAATCCGAGTAAATTCTCTAACTGGATCACCCCCGATAGCTGAATCTCATTAACACTTCAATCAGACAGCTCATCTCATCTAAGTCGGGCCAGATAAGCATGCCTCCCGGTATAAGCCAAAAGAGGTAAAGACCGCGTTTATAGGCAGAATCAGGGGAGTCTTTAATCGCCGTGATTCCTCTCTATATTGGTATAGGTTTCTTTCCATAATTATAAGAACCCGACATAAAAGCTATAACGGTAATATCCAATGGAGCCTATAAATACCACAAGAACTTTACCCTTAGAGGTATCTAATTGTACTCTCTACTCTCTTTTACTATTGCTATTATTCTGGCAATCATTTCATATTCTGACTTAAGCATCGGAGGTTCCCTGAAAGGATCACCGGTGTTTCTTCTCTTACTTTCTGTACAGATCTTGAGTAAGGGTGAGAGCCTGCTTGTTCTTGTCAGATCTTTTCATCGAATTTCTAGCCAAGAACATTATTGGTGCGGTGAGCGTGGACCTGTTATAAATATAGCATAGCAACAGGTTTAGCACTAAATTCCAACAATATGATTCCCCAAGAGGTAGCCACACTAACAGGAACAAACCCTACCGATACTATGGGAAGTAGCAGACCTCAAACGCTGGAAGAAATAATGCAGAGCTATTGAATGACTCCTTAACACATGGCCATGTTCCAGTAGGCCATAGCCAGCATCCCTGAAAGATAAACGGCTGACAACGCGAATCCACCCAAGACATAAAGAGGATCGGGCAGCCACTATTCCTCATAAATTAACAGGGTGTTATTCCAAACCCCAGTCCTAAGCGTATCAGAAGCTAGCGCCCAAAATATCCAGGGCGGTAACACCAACCAGCCTCAGTAAGGAATAGAACCAACCACCTAGAGATCAATGGTAAACCCATATAGAGTTCCCGATTATCTCGTACCTCCAGCGTACAATGCATAGGGTCCCAGTCATTTCCGGGGGGTAACACCTCATTTCGGGATAACCCCCTCAACCAGCCTCAACCAGGCCCCGATTACACAAACAGCCGAGCCAATCTCTCAGCCAGCTAGTAATTGGGATGTATCTCGAATGAATATGGTAAGACTTTACTTGACTGGTTTAAAACTAACATTCTTGCAAGTGAAGGAGCAAAGCCACTATTTGATTGGTTAAAAACTAGCCCCAACGAGCTGGCGGTAGCATACTAAGCACCATTGTGAAACATGGGGGATCCTTCGCTTTCCAAGCGAATATTGGGGACAATTTTTCAATCCTCCTACGTTACCTATTTACAGGGGAAGATAGATCCGATTATCCACCTTAGAAGATACTCCAGCTCAATGAGCGTGTCCAATGATGATGAAATCCTATTATGTAAGATGTTCTCATCTACATTAGACGGATCGGCCCATTATTGGTATGATAGGTTAGTTGTAATGCCACGTAATTATATAAAGTAGTTTCTTTATTATGTATGTTTATTTTCAGCTTTTATGTTTATTTGATTTAATCTTGGTTTTGATACAAGAAGAAACACTTGTAGCCTAGTGGTTAAGGTGTGTAACCATTCTCTCCTTGCCCCGGGTTCAAGCCTCCTAAATTTCACTTCTTAATCTTTTATTTCTTTTCTTTTATGAGTTGACTTTTCCAAATAAAGAAAGATATAACCATCAATCTCACTTTTAAGGCATAATTACACTCTTTCCTTTCCAACCTTGGCACATGTGGTAAAGTTTCCATTTTATTTAATGGAAGAATCTCCTAATTAGTTTTTAATCCTCATTCTTGATTGTTGGCCGAAATCTACTTCACCTTTCCTCTCTTTCATTTTCGAAACTCTTCCCTCACACATACGAAATCCTACTTGTTCTTCTTGATAATTCCTTTAGTTGTCTTTGGTGTGGTGGTTTGAGTCTCTCTCTCTCTCTCTTAAGTTCCTCTAGGCCGATTGTTCTTGCCTCCCTAGCTCCATTTCTTGGCTTGACTAAGGTAACGACTCCATCTTTGAAGTTATATTTTTGGTTAGTCATTTTCCTTTCATTTACTAAACTTTCTCTCTTGTGTTTCTTCTTTTCTCTTTGATTGAGAAGCCTTTTTCTTTCACCCGTGGGGCTGATTCTGGGGCCATTCTCTTGTTCTTCCCTAGTTGGATTCTCTATTTTTGTAACTTCTATCAAGGTAACACCAAACACATCCTTTTATTTAAGATTGGATATGGAATGCACGTTTGGATGTGTAAATCTAGAGTTTGGTAGTTTTTCATGAATTGGTGGTTTGATTTACATA
>CAOJCR010887650.1:0-11270 GCA_948330485.1 Euphorbia neoarborescens | reverse complement strand
CCGCCTACGTACTTAGAACACGAAGAACAAACGAGAGAGGTGGTGGAGAGGGAGGCAAAAATCGGCCTCTTATGTGTAAAAAGAGAGATTAGGGTTTTTAATTAGTATATCTTCCTATTTATAGTCTAATTAAAAACCCTTTAGGCTTATTCGACCCACTGGCCGAACCGGTCAAGCCCGACTAGCCATGGGCGGACCGAATTTAATACTAACAGAACAAAATAAAAAAAGAAATAGTTATCACATTCTATTTTCATCCCATTTCATTCTATCAACCAAACATGACTATTAAATATTCAAAATTTAATTTGTATTTTCAAAATTATTACATCTTAGTTTTAGTTTTTGAAAATTTCTTTTCAATTATTTATCACCCGTTATTTTAATAAAATATTTATTTAGTGCTCAATATTATTATGTAATGAAACCCAAAAATGTATACTCATTGAATTTGAAAAATGCTAAAAATAACATTTTCAACTAAATTAACACTGAAATTGTAATTTTTTAACTATTTTTGGGTTTAACTTTTCCAAAAATATATGTTTGGAATTCAATTAAAAAAAGGGTTATTATAAAAATATTATTAGGGAATGAAATTATGTAATAACGCGAATTTAGGAATATAACAAATAACATGGGAATAATGAGATTTGTGTTGACTAAAAAATGTTTCTATGTTCTGAAGAAAATTGTTAATCAATAAAATTACTAAAAGTAAGAAAAATAAGAAAAAGATAAAAAGAAAAAAAAAAAAAAAAAAGTAAAAAGAGTTGCTAGTACTAGTAGTTAGGTTTTGGCATTTGCGTCCATAAAAAAAGCGTAAAAAAAAGAAGAAAGGCTTTGCCAGGTTTTAACACAGTGAAGCTGCAACGCCTTGTTTGTTTTTATTTATTCTTGTTGATTATCTTCTTTTATTAGAAGGGCTATCTGGTCTTTCTCCCTTTCGATTCCTTAATTTTCAATTTTGCTTTCTCTTCTGCAAGATCTGATTGTGTTGCCGTCTCCTTCTTTTACTGCATGTATGGGGTACGTTTTCTTTTCTTTTCTTGTTTTTCTTCCTGTATTTGGATTTATTTCGTTATTTTACTCCTGAGTTCTGGTTTTATGATGTGTTGTGATCTTTTAGCTATCAATCTTAGTCTGTTATGCTTTTCCTGTTGATGAGGTTTGAATGACTTTGCTGGTCACTCAATTTGGTTGCCCAAAATGATTCCTTCTTTTTTTCCCTGAAAAATTAGGGAGAGAGAGATTTTGTTTTTCGCTGCCAATCTGGACCAGTTCAGTTAATCATAGAAGTAGTTGGATGAGCAGTAATGGGTTATATTAACCTTTTTTTTTTTTTTTTTTTTTTTTTTTTTTGCATTTTAGCGTTTGGGGAGGGGGGTTATTGATGGGCTATGCTTTGCTCATTTGGTTAATTTTGTATATCTTCTTTATTAGATAAGAGCTTGTTTGTTCCCATTTTTTTTTTTTCAATTGACTTGTCGTGGGAAATCAATTTTCTGTACCAGTCTTAAAAATTGAAAACGGAGCTTGTTTTAAAGAATAACATCCTGGTATTTTTGAGAATCGGTGTCTTGGTTAAAATCATTCTCAGAGATCTGTTTTCAGGGGAGTTACAAGTCCTTGCTTGCATGATTGATTACCCTTGAGTATTTGTGGGGTTTGCGTTTTAGGCCTTATGGAGGTGCACATCAGTGACTATTATATTGTTCATGTTATTTCAGTGTTTTTGGATGAAATTTGGTGGATGTTTATTTCTCATGATCATCCACCATGTAAAAGTTCAATGTTGTTCTACTTGAATATCAGTGTTACAGTTCAATCTTCTTAAATGTAGTTTTTTTGTTTTTTTTTTTTTTTTTTAATTGGTGAGAACTCTAAATTTTTTAGTACCACATACATTTTTTTTCCCAAATGCTTTTGCTTTGTTATTATTGACCTTCAAGTTTGTACTTTCTTTCTGTACTAACTGAGGGACTATGGTTGGAGGAATTATGATCTCTGCGTTAACTCCATCAATCCCACAAGTCTTAACTACAAAGCTTCATAACCATTAAAATGGAGCAGATGGTAACTATAGCGATTGAATGGTCACACATTCTTTTTTGCACAAATGCAATGTAAGGTTTGTCATTTGAATCAGATGATTTAGACATAGCTTGTTATGGGTCCTGAAAATACTTTTGAAAGGATATTCCAAAATTATCAAACTACTTTGTGTTTGGTGGACTCGTCTTGTACAGCTTTTAACCTTTTATTGTGATAATGCTTTTATTTCTTTCTTTTAAACTTCTGCTTAACTTTGGAGCTTTCTGCAAACCATTATACTCTGTGGGCCTGTAGACAGGTCAATAAAGTGCATGCCTGCCTGCCAACCCAAGCAACCATTAGCTAAAGCCTTTCTTTTTTTTGCTTTAAAGGTCAATTTCTTTGCCTGCCAAGATTTATCTTTCTCGATTTGCTGGACCTCTTTTAACACATATATGACCATTAAAAATATCTAGCAGATTAGGTTGGTTGCCTAACACCTTGTTTTAGGTTTCCTTAATGCCTTGCCAAGTTTCTAACATTTTGCACAAAGGGATAGGCTTGATTGGCCAGTATTGTTTGGCTGAGTGGAAAAATAATATATTTCATGAATTTGTTGCCCCTGCAGACCAGGAACCAGTCTTTCTTTTACGTGTCTGAAGCATGATAATTTTCATGTAAGATTTAAGTTCTGGTCAATCGACATTTACCATGCATACTTTTCAAATAATTTAGGAAGAAAGAATGCCCCTTTTGTTGTAGACCATAGCAATAAATGCAGAGTACCACCTTTGTAGGGCACTCAGAGAGAGAATTTTGATATCCACATCCTAAAGTTGATCTCTTTTTTTATGTGTAAATGGGTCACAGGACCTGTGTTATTCATTGAAATAAAGAGTTCACTTGTTGTTGGATCATGATCAATCTAAGAAATAGGGACATGGAAAAGCATTCCATTGCAGCGTTAAGAATGCCATTGAAGTGGCATTGGTGTTTTTCGATGTGTTGCTGCTTGTTTTCTGGTACAATATCTAACAATGCCTTTTAGTTTTATCAAACCCTTCCATTTTTGTTGATTTGTAGCTGCAAAATTTTTATATTTCTAATGCTAACACTCATGGAAATTACAATGATGAAAATTTGCTTCTGTAGGTTAAATTGCAAGCTCAGACGGTTAATATTTTTCAAGCTGTATATAAAATATTCTTGTGAAAAAGAAAAATTCGTTCTAAAAATTTGAAATTTTTTTTATAATATAGTTTTTCATACTAAGTGAGTTGCAGAAAATAAAAAGCGTGTATCTTCTTTTAGTTATGTTTGCTGCATAGGTTCCATGTGTACGCTACTGCATGTTCGCAAAATTGCTCATAGTTGTTGGCCTGTTGAACATTAAGTTTATAAGGGAAATTGATAATAATTAAATAGTTAGATGACAAGTCACATTGCTTTGCTTTTTGTCATAATTTGGTGCTCAGAAACTTCTCATTTGTTTCAGCTGTACCATAGGATTTCCTATTCGAAGCCCTATCTTCTTACAACAATAGGGATTTCTGTGATGCAAGAAAGCCCATAAAAAGTAACAAATTGTGCTTCTGAATTTTCTATTAAAAAGTTTCGCATTCTTTGAAGCTCTTCATAATTTCATTGCATTTCTATATGGGTTCAGAATGGTTAGTATTGTGGGCCAATGGCCCATAAGTTGGGAATTCACATATTTTAAATAATAATTGAATACTTTGAATTTATAAAGTGCTATATGGAACCACGAAGCACGTTTTTGTTATGGTGTCTCTGAATAAACGTGCTAGGGGCTAGCAGGCCTCTGATGGCTGAATAAATCTCAGCTACCTATTGAGGCCCATATGGATCTTTTTGAATCATTGAAGTTCGATACTTTCTTTCATTTGAATGCCAAATTAAATTGTTGTCATGAATTCTATGATGCACAAAAACTCTAAATTACTTGCGTTCTTGCATTTCGTTTCCATTTCGGATACCAAAGCTCTCGAAAACCGAAATGAAGCATTTTCGGGCATTTTTTGTAAATAAAGAAGTTGAATACTTATTTTTTACGATTTGGGAAACCATATCAATCAAATTATCCACAAATTCAGAGTATGGTTTTATCAAAACAAAGGTTACTTTTTAATTTAAAACTCTTGATGTATAATTCAAACTTCTTATTTATTTTATAACCTTCTTCTAGGTTCATATTTGTTTTTTATTTCACCGCACTATTTTTTATCTTTTATAAGAATATAATCAAATAAATATAAACTTAAAGTTTTAATATCTATAATTATACAATTATATATTTTTTTATTATTTGCACATTTTCCACAGTTTTGGTTTCCTATTTTTTCAGAAGTTTTCGGTATCCATTTCTGCTTTTATTTCCGTTTCCGTGCAGCATAAGCTGCAACCTATGATGCATGAAAACTCTAAGTCACTCCCATTTTTGCATTTCACTTATGTTTTGGATACCAAAACTCTTGGAAACTGGTATGAAATGTTTTTGTAAATAAAAGAAGTTGGAAGCTCATTTCTTATGATTTTAGAAACTATATTCAGCAAATTACCCACAAATTCGGAGTACAATTTTGTCAAACTACAGGTTACTTTTAAATTTAAAACTCTTAATGTATAATTTAAACTTCTTATTTATTTCTTATTTGGATTTTTTTTATTTCAATGACCATTTTCTATTTTTTGTAAGAATATAATTAAATAAATTCATTTTTAAAATTTTAATATTTATAAATATAACCTATATTTCTTTTTATATTATTGACATGTTTCCCTGCAATTTCTGTTTCGCTTTAAAAATGATGTTTCTCGGTACATGTTTCTGCTTTTGTTTTTGTATCTGTTTCCATTTTCTTGCAACATAGTTCATAATATGTTAGAATCTAGATTCATTGTAACTTGTTATGGTTATAATGTTGTCTCCTGCCCCATAAAAAGGAAAATTTGCTCAGTTGTATGGCAAGTGATAAAATTGGTTAATAGAAAAGAAAAGCAAAATGAATTGATAATTCAAAAAAAAAAAAAAAAAAAAGATTTTATAGTATCATTGTTACCGAGGTCTATCTTTTTTATAACTGAGAGCGAAATTGGGTAACATGAAACTTTTGTTCTTCAATGCAAATCATATGCATTCTGAGTATATCTTGCATCTTTTCTGGTCGTTAGTAGTTTACTTTCTCTTGCATATTTCATTTTTTATCTTTTGATTTTTCTTGAAAGTGTATTGATAAATTAGATAAGCTGTCAAAAAAAATATTATATTAGTTTTTTAGGTGTTTTACATTCAATATTCTTGGATGCAAACCAATTCTTCAAAGCTGGATGCTTAGAACTATAAATGTTGTTGTTGTTGATTGTTTGGAATATGCCTTCCAACCATGTGTTTTTGGGATTGTTTTATGCATTTCTGCTGCTATGATGCAAGCTCATTAAGACCTTTAATATTGTTAGCATACAACAAGTTACTGTATTGAGTCTCAGACTTTTCTAGAGTTGACAAAAATGAGTATTCTCGTGTCATTACAGGCCATGGACTGAGTTCTGATTGTGGGATCTTGTGAGCTAAAATCTGTTTATATTTGCTGCTTGTTGGTTCTTCCAAAACTTGTGGTCTATATTTTGTTACTCTTTAAAGAGAACTCCACAATCTCAGGAGCTATATTTAGAAGATACAAATGACTCAGCAAACTCCATTTTTGCTTAACAACCAACATTAAATAGTACAAGGAAGTACTAAAAGATGACTCTTATCCCAAAATATTTGAAAAGAAACAAATTTTTAGCTAACTAAATTGGAACTGAAATTGAAAATTAAATTCAAACATATCTAAAATGCTCAAAATTATAAAATAAAACAAGTTTGTGAAATAATAACTTGATAATTGGTGACTCACGCGTGTGTTTTTCCATTTGGAGATATCAGATATTTATATGTATTTTTCTACTTTAGATCTTATATTTGCAATTGTTTTGTGCTGTTATTTGTCAGTTAAATGATTGTATGTGATTTGCAACAGAGCAGTAATTGTGTTGAATGCTACAAGAAGCCCACGTTAATTACCTCATTAGATGAACTGTCGAAGGGATCAAAGACACGAGGGCAGACGGTGAAGAAACCTAGCTTATCCGAGGATTTTTGGACCACCAGTACTTGTGACATGGACAACAGTGCAGTTCAGTCACAGGGAAGCATTTCGTCAATTAGCACTCTCAACCAAACCCTCGATTTGCATGGTGGCTCAAGTAGCACTAATCCATCTTCTGAATATGTAAATCATGGTATTCTTTGTTGCTTTTTAGATCGTCAACTTTGTTGGATGAGAGTTTTTATATTTCTGACAGTTCTATGAAAGAAACTAGATTCGATTCCTTGCCAAATCATTGCTGCTTTTTTAAAGAAACTACACTCAATTTCTTGCCAAATCATTGCTGCTGATCTTTTTTCTTCTTTCCTTTCCACACACACACTTGCACGCACTCTCTCTTTCTCTCTCTAAATTACCTTTCCTTGCATTCTAGTAATCAGGTTTTCTTCTGCTACAAATGACTGATGGCGACAATTAGATATACCATTGATGCAATAATTTCAAAATTCCTTATATTCCCTGGCTCTCATTCTATTCTTCTTTTGCTAAAATGTCCTTGTAGATTTAATTTTTTGATCTTTGGATGTGCTCTGAGGGTATTATATGTATTTCATCTTGGTTCTTGCTTGTTACAAAGTCTGTGCTCATGAGCACTCTTCCAATCTCTTTGTGAGAGCGATTTTGTGAACAAACCTATATTTCAGGTCTTCTTCTGTGGAATCAGACAAGACAGCGCTGGATAGGAGATAAACGCTCCAGCAAGCAGGGACAGCAGCCTCAGGAACCGAAATTAAAGTGAGTTGCTCTCAAAATTTCTGAAATGTTGAAATTGCCAGGATCATTTCCTGTAACACCAAGTAATAATGTAAGTTGTATGCAAATCTTTCTGGGTGAACCAGTTCAGTCTTTTATGTCATCTGCTGCGTACATAAGCTTGATTGAAAAGATCTTAAATATGAACAGAACGAGAAATTGAATGCTATTATTTCCTTTGATGCGCATTAACTATTGTTTACACAAAGACTGAGAGGTAGTTTTGGGCTATAGTATTAAGAAAATCTATTAACTCCATATGCTTAGAGTTCCACTCTCAATATAGTCGAAATTTGTAATCTAATGATTTCAGTGAATAAATTGAATGACTATAATGCATCTGAATTTGAAGTTGATTGTCATATAAATGTCATGTCTGTCTCGTGTTGTCATGTTACATGTACCTGTTCAAATCTTATTCCAATGTTGTTTGAGGGATTGAATTCCTAAGTTAAGGGAAAGCAAATAGAATTACACTAATAAATTCATGTTTCTTTTAGTGCATGTGGCCAGTTTATTTCATTTGTTCGCTGAAAAGGGAAAGGCAGCAAAAGCGATGACTTTTGAAACATTTCATATATTTGCTTGTGGAAACCACAGTTTAGATTCTTGTATATCTAGCACATTGTGTGAGAATATGATGAAATATCTCTGGAAAGTGCAGCTTGTTGACTTAAGAGAAACATTGGTCGTTCGTTTATGATATATATAATTTTTGGGTTATTTTGTCAGCACTCACCGTCTCTGCATGGTTAAAAACTTCTGGCTTTGCTGCAGTTGGAATGCAACATATGAGAGTTTACTCGGAAGCAACAAACCGTTTCCTCAACCTATCCCACTCTCCGTAATTCTCGCTCTTTTGCTTCCTCAGTAAGTAGATTTGTATCTTAAAGCATGGTGTTCTTATTGTGGATTGATCTTGAATGACAGGAAATGGTAGACTTTCTAGTGGAGGTCTGGGAACAGGAAGGCATGTATGATTAAATGGAGGAGGAAAGACAAGACAAGAAATTGAACGGAATGGAAATCTGTCTCAATATTGGATTAAGATGGAGATATTGAACAAACTGGTGGTTTGTATATTTAACTGTAACATTATTTTGATATAATGTGCACCTCTGACATTTGTTTAAAACTATAAAAAAAAGAAACACCGGCTGCCATTGCTTTTTCATGGCACCAATTTTGCATACGCTTGTTTAAACGTTGGGCCGATCGTTACTCACCCTTATGAATGGGAAAGAGCGCTTGTTTTTGCTTCTCTTTGTGTGAGGAGAAATTGTTAATGCCCTCGTATAATATGTGCTAATCTTTCTGATGCATCTTCTTCACAAAATCATATATCCATAGTTAAAAAAAAAAAAACATGTTGAGAAATGAAAGCTTATGAAAGAAATTTTGGAATGTTGTCCCTTTTTTTACTTGTGGAATTTAATGTTGGTGCTTTAGCAACCGAATGAATAAATATGTTGGGCTCGGTTACGAGCTGCAACTGGTGGATGCTGAGAGGTAATTTTTGTAATTGGATGTGTTTCAAAAAAAGTTATTACTCGGTATTATTTCAGTTTTGGCATGGTTTAGTTTCTTTGACGATCTAACCGTTGACACTTCATTTCCAGAATTGTTAGTCCAGGCTAAACTTTGTTAGAAGTAAATAAACATAATAATAATTGTTAATAATGGCCAAATTTTCTGAAAAAAATAGAGTTAAATGTGTAGATGTTAAAGGGTTTGGAAAAATGTTTCAAGGGTTATGAGAATATATATTTGATATATTTTCAACAAAATTCCAGACTGATAATTAAACGATCAAATTAAAGAAATATAAAAGTTTTTCGCTTCATTTCAAATTTAAAAAAAAAGGGTTGTAACCAAAAAAAAAAAAAAAGGGTAAACATGAAGGTTCAGATAGCTAATAGCTTTTGACTTGTGATTTCTGAACGGAAAATTTTACCCAAATAGTTCGTACCATTTGATTTGACAAAATCCTATTGATTTACCGATTAGTAACTCTTTTCTTCCAAAATTTATTTTAAATAAGCAGTAATAAAATTTTAAATTGCACCAAAAACAAACAAAAAAAATCTTAAAAAATAGTGATATTATTAATATTAAAAGATTGATAGATGATAGTTTACATTCTTTTTTTTTTTTTTTAAAAAAAGGTAGAAATATAGAAGACTAGAAAACTGCAGCGAAGAAACTGGAAGAAAGAAGAAGGGCGAAGAAACGTCCACACCACACTCTAATTATTGAACCTCTCTTTGTATCTCCCAGAAACTCTTAGACCCTTCTCCAACTCTCTTCTTCACATCATCATCAGCAGTATATAAATATTCCTCCATCTTATTTCATTTCTCAATTAAATTGTCACTGTCATTAATAAAAGAAAAAATAATAATCATAAAAATAAAAATGGCATTGGCTCGCTTGGCTTTGAGGAATATATCCAGAAGGGTTGGCAGCGGCACCGGCACCTCTAGTCCTTTGGTGGGTAGCGTTGTTGGGGAAAGGCAAAGGTGGAATAATGAGTTGCTAAAGAGGTTTATGGCAACAAATACAAACACTGCTGAAACTTCATCAGTAGCTGTTACTGAAGCTGATAGTAGTAAGCCTAAGCTCTTTTCTAGAAAGAAAGGCAAGAGAGGAGGTCTTTGGAGAACCAACCAAAAAAACATGGTTCCTCAGTTTTATGGTATTTATTTACTCTCTTAATTGTTTTGTTTGTCATTTTTAGTTAAAATGAAATGACTGACTTTGTATATATACAGAGTTGTTCCCTTCTGGATTAGGGAATGCACTGATGCAAGCAACAGAGAACATCAACAGGCTATTTGAGAACATAAACATAATTGGTCGACTAAAGGAGAAAGACGAATGTTACAAACTGAGATACGAGGTACCAGGTCTATCGAAAGAGGATCTCAAAATCACCATTGATGATGGAGTATTGAGCATAAGAGGAGAGAGCAAAGAAGAGCGTGACGAAGAATCGGATGATGAATATTGGTCAATGAAGAGCTATGGTTATTACAACACAAGTCTGCTGTTGCCTGATGATGCGAAAGCTGATGAAATTAAGGCTGAGTTGAAGAATGGTGTTCTTCATATTACTATTCCTAAGACTCACCCTTCCAAAACGGATTCCAAGGAAATTCCTATCCATTGATTAATTATTTCATTTGGTTTTGTTTCACGTTTGCAACTTCTTTCTTGCATTATCAATTAAGTGTTTCTTTTATATTTCAGTCTCATTTCCTTTTTCCTTCCACCAAATTTTGTTTTTAGCTTTTTTAATTTTCTTTATATGTTATTCGTTACATTCGTTTTATATACATATATATATACACGCACGTAAAGAATAAAATAATTGATATTGTATATCAAAATACTTTTTCAAAAGAACTTAGTCTAAATATTTTGTAATAAGAATATATAAATACTTTGATAAGGATAAATTATATAAAAAAAAATACATATATTTTGTTAGTTAATTTTTATAAGTTATTTCAAAATTGTTCAAAAATGATAATAATAAATTAATTGACTATAAAAAAATTAATTTATTTTTAATATTTTTTTTATTGTTTTGACTTGTTACTATTCTCTATTTAAGTTAATGAAAAATTTGAAATTTTTTAATAAAAAGAGTGAATTACAATAACAAATAAACAAAAAAGTTGGAAAAATACTTATTTTATGCATTTTAGGCGTTATATCTAATTCAGTAAAGATAAAAATAAAAGTTCATTTCAATGCATTACAACATTAAGATAAAGTTTAGCTTAGGGTTGTCAACAGGGCAGCAGCGGAGTCCGTTCCTGCTAGGGGTCTATTTTATCGGGACGGGAATTTATTGTTTATATTTTTCTCATTAAGTAAATGGAGCGGGGATGGGGATAGTTTTATGCCCCGTTTAGTAAATGGGGCGGGGACGGTATTACCTCTCCTCGTTCCACCATCCCCGTTCCCGTTAATTCCTCCGTCTCCGTCCTTATTAACTTATAACTAATATATTATTATTATTATATAAGTTATATAATATAATAATAAATTTCAAAAATTTTATTAAAATTATTTACGGATTCACATCACTTGTCACACAACTTACTCGTATTTTATTAAACAAAAAGTTGGCTACAAAAATAATTGAAAAATCACACGTACTAACCGTCATGAGATGTTCAGTAGTGCATGAGTGAATAGTCTATATTTATACAATATATATCATATTACATTAATAATATTATCACATGAAATATTTTAAAATTTAGCATTTATAATTAACCCACAGTATTTATAGTATAATTA
>CAOJCR010887122.1:0-12293 GCA_948330485.1 Euphorbia neoarborescens | reverse complement strand
AGAGTTTGAGTCTGTGGCTTTGGTACGTCATGACCTATGTCAGAGTTTAAGTCTAAAAAGTATGTGGCTTCGGTTCTTCATGACCTAGGCCAGAGTTTGAGTCTGAGAAGTCTGAGTCTATGGCTTCGGTTCGCTATAACTTATGCCAGAGTTTGAGTCTAGAAGTCTAAGTCTAGGGCTTCAGTTCATTATGACCTAGGCCAGAGTTTGAGTCTAAGAAGTCTGAGTCTGTGGCTTCGGTTTGTTATGACCTATGCCGGAGTTTGAGTCTGTGGCTTCGGTTTGTTATGACCTAGGCCGGAGTTTGAGTCTATGGCTTTGGTTTGTTATGACCTAGGTCGGAGTTTGTTAAGGTCATAGCTTCAGTTGTTGTAACCTAAGCCAGAGTTTATCAAGATCATAGCTTCGGTTGTTGTAACCTAAACCAGAGTTAGTCAAGATCATAGCCTCAGTTGTTATAACCTAAGCCATAGTTAGTCAAGATCATAGCCTCGGTTGTTATAACCTAAGCCAGAGTTAGTCAAGATCGTAGCTTCGGTTGTTATAACTTAAGCCAGAGTTAGTCAAGATCATAGCCTCGGTTGTTATGACCTAAGCCAGAGTTTGTCATGATCATAGCTTTGGTTGTTATAACCTAAGCCAGAATTTGTCAAGATCATAGTTTCGATTGTTGTAACCTAAGCCAGAGTTTGTCAGATCATAGCTTCGGTTATTATAACCTAAGCCAGAGTTTGTCAAGATCATAGCTTCGGTTGTTATAACCTAAGCCAGGGTTAGTCAAGATCATAGCCTCGGTTATTGTAACCTAAGCAAGAGTTTATCAAGATCATGGCTTCTGTGTTTATAAACTAAGCCAGAGTTTTTCAATATCATAGCTTCGGTTGTTGTAACCTAAGCCAGAGTTTGTCAAGATCATAGCTTCGGTTGTTATAACCCAAGCCAGAGTTTGTCAAGATCATAGCTTCAGTTGTTGTAACCTAAGCTAGAGTTTGTCAACATCATAGCTTCGGTTGTTGTAACCTAAGCCAGAGTCTGTCAAGATCATAGCTTCGGTTGTTATAACCTAAGCCAGAGTTTGTCAAGATCATAGCTTCGGTTGTTATAAATTAAGCCAGAGTTTGTCAAGATGCAGATATGCATATGATAACGTGAGATACATATGCATATATGCTTGCATGTATGTATGCTTATGCACAACTTTTAACACTTGTTCGTGTTGATCTTTAGCATGAGGCCAGGCAGCTTGAGCTTATCGGGGCTGAGTCTGATGCCTGGATGCTTAGTGATGAAGAATTGGATTAGTTACTTGGAAGGACTGGGAGACTGTTACTAGGACTCAAATAGGGATACCAAGGGTGACTAACTGGATGATAAGAAAGGACTACTCTGCCAATTGGCTGCTTGTGTAAACTGGCTTTTGAGGTTCTAAGCAGGAAAACTGCCATTGTGGGAGCTGATAGTTCTGGGTAGTGTTCCTCTTCTTAAACGAGGTGTGGTGAAAACCAGAAGGATACCCACCTTGTGTCAAGGATGCAGTTGTGTATACTTAAGGGTTATATAGATGACATGCCCCTGGTCGGAGATAGAATGCATGGTTTCAGGAGCCATGTAAATGATGTGCCTCCAGGTTGAAGAGAGAATAAAAGGTTTGAGGAGTCATGTAAATGACATGCCCCTGGGTTCGGGATAAAATAAGTGGGCTCAAGAGTCATGTAAATGACATACCTCCAAGTTCGTGTAGGAGCAGAGATTTTAGAGGTCATGTAGATGACTTGCCCCTAGGTTCAAGAAATGATTTTAGAGATCATGTAGATGACATGCTTCTATATTCGTAGAGTAAATGGTTCTAGGATCATGTAGATGGCATGCTCCTAGGTTTTAAGCGGCAGGAATGATTTCAAAGGCGATATAAATGACATGGCCCTAGGGATATGTGATCTTCAAAAGGTTCGATTTGAAACAAAACTATTTCAAAACCTTTAATGCAAGCTTAAATACACAATTGTTAAATGGATAATTCTTATTCATTCATCATGGCATTCATGTAATATTTCAAATGCACAATGTTACATTGATGGGCTTAAAATGAACTTTAAGTAAGGAAAATGGAACACCTTGCTTGACTTATACCCCGTTGTCAGACGTCCTGGATGGTTTTTCGTCTAACAGCTCTCACTCACTTTATTTTGTTCTTATTTTTTTTGGTAAGAGATTCCACTGCATCTGATAGTCTTTCTCTGAGAGTCAGGCTCGGATAATCGTAGGTGGATTCTTTTAAACTTATTTGCCGATGTCGAGGATCCACATAGGTATTTTTTTTAGGTCACTTTAGCCATCATAATGGCTTGATAAGATGGGAATTGGTGATACTGTCTCGATTCTAGTTCGAAGTGCTGTAGTATGAAGTTGTCAACCTTGCGTCGCAGCCTTCATAATCGAGAGCATCTCCACTAAGGTAGTAAATG
The DNA here is from genome assembly GCA_948330485.1 of Euphorbia neoarborescens. Taxonomy (NCBI): domain Eukaryota; kingdom Viridiplantae; phylum Streptophyta; class Magnoliopsida; order Malpighiales; family Euphorbiaceae; genus Euphorbia; species Euphorbia neoarborescens. The sequence continues at coordinate 9,828 of CAOJCR010887122.1, read as the reverse complement.
AAGTATGCACGTTCACTTTCTTGGATCAGTATTGCCCCTACTGATGGTCTTTCATTACTAGGCAAGAGGGTTTGAGGGTTCTCCCGGTTCGAGGCATTAAAGGGATATATGTGTTTAGAGGGTAAGTTTTGGATTCCACCAGAGGGGTGATCTTTTAGCTTTACTGAGGATGGTTTGGTGTTTGGGTTATTGCTTTGATCAATGGTATTTGATGCTTTTGGTTTCACCCAAGGTGGCCTGGAATTTGAGGTTCCGTTTTGATCAATGGCATTTGATTTTTTTTTTCCTTTGCTTTTTTTTGACAAGGGAGATTCGTTATTTGAAGCTCTATTTTGGTCACCGGGATTTGACACTTGAATTTTGATTTTTTTAGAGATTTGGATAGCTGTGGTATTTTAACAGGTCCCAGGGCTTCCAAATATGAATTTTTCAGGATGTTAGGTCAAACTGTGTTCCAGAATTTGACTATGAACTTGACCTAGTGCCATGGCATGATGCTTGTGATTGTCGTGCCCCCGAATATACATCCGATATGCACCTCAGCTTCCCCTTGGGTTGTATCTCTGGAAGGGCTGCCCCAGCTTCCATCTTGGTACGATATGCCACCATTTCCAATTTGTCGGTGAGAGTGAAGGATTTGTCTGGACTCCGCACTCTCAACTTCTGTATGTCTCCTTGGATGTAGGAGGAATCTCTTCCCATTTGATTATTGTTCATTTCAAATTTTTTTTTCCTTAATTTCTCTCTTTTTCTTAGGGGGTAAGTCAAGCGACAGATGTACCATTTCACTCACTCAAAGTTTCGAGATTATCCTCATACAATGATGCATTGTGAATGTTGATATATCAAATGAATATTTAAATAAATGCATAGACCTATTTGGGATCAATTCATGTAAGTAAACAAAAGATAGAAACTTTGCATTAAAGATTTCCAAAAGACAGGCAGTTCAAACCAAACCTTAAGAATACATCACATCAAAACGAAAAGAAAGAAGAGCAAGTTCATTCTTGACCCCGACACCTTCTACCATACCTTTTGCATCGAAGCGCTTGGCTAAGCCAACGGGAGATCCACATCTTTCCTTCTTTTATCATTCGGCCAATGGCGTTGTGAAGCCCGACACATTCTTTAGTTTTATGCCCCTCAATGACATGGTACTGACAGAAGTTATCCTTGTCGGCCTCGGCTGGACAAGCATAAGGCTTTAAACTTCGTAGGAACCCAGTATATATGCATTTTCTTAACAATTAGCTTAGAGAGACAGCCCATGGATTCACTGGTTTTCACAGGCAAGGTGCAGAGTATGAGGCTGACCCTTTGGTATCTCGAGGCCTACCTCGAGGGTTTTTATCAACAGTTTATGTTGAGGTATGCAATGCCTTTGCCTTTGATGTTCCTTGAATTTTTAGTTTTTCCAAGACTACGGCAATAAATCTGTCCATCTTCTCCTCTATTTGATCGAGCTTTTCCAGAATGACTTGATGGTCGGGGGGTCTCTTTAAAATGGGCATTTCTCCCCCTCCATGATTTCTGCTTCCTTAGCTGTTCAACAACTTCATCCGACATTCCAGACACAGCCCTCACAGGGGGCAGTACTCGTCATCATCTTCTATCATCACAGCCTTACCAACCCTCTGATCTTCGCTAGGTCCTTCCAAGTTTATCGGCGCTTATACCGAAGTAATCTGTGCCTGAGCGGCTAAGGAATTGGCAACCTGGCGAGCTACTTCTTCCGTAAACTTCTTAGAATTCATAAAATCTACCCCCTGTTGAACTGGCGCAGCCCTTTCCTCTGTCTGTCCTAGATTTCTAGCCTGACCCTGATTCTTCTGACTCGGAATCTGTCCTATTTGTCCAGCCGAGGGCTGATTGATACTAGCATTACTACCTCTGTCTTCTTCATTAGGCTAATTTGGGTGACAATGTCCATTCTTGCTCGCAGTGTTCCTTGAAAACAAGTCAACAATGGTTATATGCAAGTTCCTCTGTCGAGGTTGGACTTATAAATGGAATGATGTTCATGGAATAATGTCTATCCACTAGACAGTATGAGGTTTGTCTGAGATGGCATGATGTCTAGCCGTAGTGGAATGATGTCTATCCGTTAAATGGAATGATGTCTATCCTTTAGATAGTGTGATGTCTGTTGATGGAATGATGTCTATCCGTTAAGCGAAATGATGTCTATCCTTTAGATAGTGTAATGTTTGTTTGAAATGGCATGATGTCTAGCCAAAAATGGAATGTAGTCTATCCGTTAAGTGGAATGATGTCTATCCTTTAAACAATATGATGTTTGAGAATGGAATGATGTCTATTCATTAAGTGGTATGTTCTGATTGTGAATGCAAAAGGTTACATGGCATTTACGTGAGTGAGTAAATAGTCATGGCATTTTATGAATGTCAAGGCATTTAGATGGATGACATGGCATCGTTCTTTGGAAATAAGTATTCATTTAAAGCAAGTTACGACACCATGTTAACAGTAAAGGTGTAATTTGTCAAAAAGTGTGTGAGATGTGTTCGAGAAATTTGACAAGCATAACACAAGAATCATCATAGATCATAATAAAAACAAGTTTTCATTGAAACAAAATTTTAACAAGTAATACAAAAGTTACTTCCCAAAGTTACAGGTAAAGCTGGATCTAGCATCACGGGTAGATAAGGCCTTGTTCCCCTCGAGCCACTGCTGATACTTTTCATTCGGTTCTACTGATGATGAGTTGATCTCGAGTTTCTCAAAGTGCAAGCCACGGGCCCACATATCCATGAATGTGTCGTGCATAACCAATGGGTATTCACCCTCCATCGCCTTTGCAATCATAGGTGGAATTCTTTTGGGGAGCCTGAGTTGTCTACGTACTCTGGATGGTGAGTAAAAAGTCAGCCTTTTAAGTCCTAATAGCTTAATATCACTATTTCATATGGACGTCCGAACTTTAGTTATTTTCCACCAAGGTCACGTCCATCGGATGTAAGAGTGAGTCAAGTCAGATATGTTGAGAATCCAGTCTTCCTTGTTTAGGTAGAGTGTTTTCGGGATAAGAAAAGTCTTTCTTTGATCTGAGGGAGTTTGTATTTGGTTAAGTTACCTTTGGGTGGTGCGATGAGTGATGGTTTTTCTACCAACAAGAATTGGAGAATGGCTAAGTGGGGGATTATGTGTATGTCGTCAGTTCTGGCATATTTGCTCAGGGAGATCAGGGTTTCAGCAAGAATGAGGCCCATAGGAGAAGCCCCTTTGGACATTTGAGGGATTATTGAAGCCAATCTAAATGAACATATACTGTACGGTAGACCCAGTAGTTGATACATAGTCACCATACTCACCATATATGGCCAACTCAGATGTGCTCTTGAAGTGACAGAACACCAGTTTAACACGGCCTTCAAATTGAACCCTGTGGTGGACGTTCCTTCATATAGGGGAGAGAGAGAGGAATACTTCGAACTCTTTCCTAGGAAAAGAAAACTCTTTGGCCATGGTTCTAGGATATCCGTATACAAACTCTAATACGACGAGTGTGATCCTTCGATCACTAGGTACACCCATTATGGCACTGAACTCTTTGAACTTCGGACATAGTTCAACATTACCGATCCTAAAGAGGTGGTCCACTGGATCCCAGAGGGTAATGCATACTTTAAGGAGTTCCGGTAAGAGTTGGATGTCGAAGCATATCTTGGCGTCTCTTAATCCAAACGTCTTGAGTGCGGCTCAATCCATCTTGCATAGCATTTTGAGGAATTCCTGAAATTGTTGTTCAAAATTTTCCATGGTACCTACGAAAAATATGGTGATTAGGGATATACTTTCAATAGATAGTACGGTACTACGTATCACAAGGCATAATATATGTCATGTCATCATGGATCATGTATGGTCATGGCAAAGTGATCTAATGCATGTTATAGCATTAAGAATCATGCATGGTTATGGAAAAATGATCTAACACGTGTTATAGCATCAAGGGTCATGTATGGTCTTGGCAAAGTGATCTAACGCGTGTTATAGCATTAAGGATCATGCGTGGTCATGGAAAAGTGATTTAACGCATGTCATAGCATCAAGGATCATGCGTGGTTATGGCAAAGTGATCTAATGCATGTCATAGCATCAAGGATCTTGCATGGTCATGGCATAACGTGTTTACAAGGCATAAGATAGCATGTTAAACTATGAATGGCAAGGCATCATACGTGATCATGGCATAACATGTTTACAAGGCATAAGATAACATCTTAAACTATGCGTGGCAAGGAATCATGCATGATTATGGAATAACGTGTTTACAAGACATAAGATAGCATCTTAAACTATGCATGGCAAGGCATCATGCATGACCATGGCATAACGTGTTTACAAGGCTTATGATAGCATCTTAAACTATGCATGGTGAGGCATCATACATGATGTATGAGGTCGCATAAAAACTAAGGGCGTAAGACACGTGACACAGTTGGTGACATGACGTTCATGTATGGTAGGGCGCTTATATAGCATGTCATGAGGGCATGTGGGTGTGATGATGTGGCACTTGATTTGGGTATCCCCTAGTGATGATGCTAAATACTTGATCGTGATGTATGTTCGTGATGTTATGGACATGACTCTATGTCGTGAGACACGGACAAAAAGATGCAAGTGGCTGTATTCAAACGTGTGTTAGCATGGCATACAATATGCACATGAGATGATTAATTTTGGATGCATGTGGTAAGAACACATAACATAAAGAAAAGAAAATAAGCAGCATACAAAATGGAAATTTCCAGCCTTATATATCCACGTGGTATAAAGTCTCTAACAATTCCTTGGTGGAGGTCTCCTTGACATCAACGGGGGACAACAAGGGTCAAAACTAAATCCATTTTATTTTAAGTCATGGGAAAACTAAGGAAAATTTCTACGGCATTCTATATGTAGGAAGTCAAAGTCCGGATAACAAAGGAGGGTCCCATAGCAAAATATACCATCTATCTCTCCCCAAATAGGTTTAAATGAGACAGATTAAGGTATGAGGCTATCGGTGGTAACTCAATAGGTTCCCTTGGAACTGAAGTGGCCCACAAGCGACACTTTCTTGAGAAACCGAGGTTGGTATGGAGGTCCTAATGGGGTAATACAATATACTAAAAATGCATATTATGTAAAAAGAAACTCTTGAATTCAAATAAAAACACTTCGTTCAAAAATGTTTTCGATTTTCATAATCCTTTCGAAAAAGTCTTTCAAAGGCTTGTCAAAAATTTCTTTTCAAAAAAATTTTAAGCCTGAAAGCTTTTGTAAAAAGTTTGAAAAGAAAATCCCCAGCGGAGTCGCCACTGTAAGCAGACGACCTTTTTCTAAAAAAGAAAATTTGGTGTTTATTTGAAAAGTTCAAGTTTGGAACAAAGACAGGCTATTTGGAAAAGTATAATCTTGAAAATGGAGTTTTGAAAATCGAATGAACCCTTAAGTAATTAAATATGTGCGTGAACACGGGCTTTGGGGTTTATTTTTAAAAGAAATCCAAATTCAGAAAATAAAACACATTTGTAAGAGAAATGTGAAGAGATTTTAAAAGAAATTCAAACTTGAATCTCTAGAAAACAATATTTGGAGTCGCCACCCGGTTCCAGGCTCTACCGTAAATTAATTCTTGGTGTAAATCGGATCCTAAGTCTCGAATCCAAAACCATAATCCAGAGATCTGGTTCGGACAAGGCTCTTACTTATTCTTTTTTGAAAGACCTTATAAAAAGCGACAATATTTCAAGACAAAGTGTTTTTATTTTGAAAAAAGCCTAAGTTGATTTTAGTTTCGATTTTTAAGTGATCGCGCATGAAAAAGCGGTAAATAAAATACGAGAAAAGTAAATAATTAGTTACAACCCAATCGAATTCACACATCCTAGCTAGGGGGATTACATCCAAATCAAAAGGGAAATTGGGGTACATCATTCATAATTATTTAAACGTACATGCACAAATAAAACATTAAATACACACATTGCACAACAACATACTTGAAATGGACATTTGATAGAACGAGGGAGGTAGGACAGCTCGAGATTATTTATTTTAGGGGGACGTTCGATCCAAAGTGATTTATTGGACCAAACAGTTTGGGAAGAAGGATAGTCTCGCGACGACCCAAAAACAGTTTTTGGCTCAATTATGAAAGGGTTCAGTGACGTTTATTTTAGAAAACATTTGGCTCAATTTTTAGCTGTGGGAGCTTGCAATTCTTATGAGTCGGGTATCCGGGAAATCAATTCCCTTCGTTGGATGGTTTTAGCGGCCCTAATGTCAACATTAGTTGGGTTTCTAAATGCCAACGTTCAATACGAAATTAAAGCTAAGTCACACAAGTAAATATATACATCACGCTAACTTATCGGCGCACATCGATCTATACCCCTAACAAACAGTCATACACAAGAAGAAATAAAGGGGTGAGATTAATAAAATGCATGATTAAGCTCGAAAACGTCTTTCATTTGAAACAAAACCAAAAACCACAAAACCTTTGCCTTTCGATAAAATTACGGCATATTTAAACTCAAAATTGGATTGCATTAAATATACCATTGGATTAACATTGAAAGAGCTTTCCAATGACATATTATATGCGTAATTCGGGTGAGAAACGGAGGAGAAAACACGAAAATACAAAACACACACGAGGGACGATTCGACGAGCCGACGGGGTCTGACCCCCTTGCTCGTCGAATTACTGGCGAGCTGAGGGCCTGAACCCTTCATCTTACCGAGCTACCCGGAGAGTTGGGGGTCTGACCCCCTTGGCTCGCCGAGGGGACGGCGAGCTGGGGCCTCAGCTCGCCCAATTCGGTGAGCCGGGGTCTGGCTCGCCCATTTTTCATCCCGTTTTGTCCGGGAACACCCCCTGGGACCTCAACAACATTCTGGGATGTTTGGGATTTTATTTTTAATCATTTTAAGACTTCAAAATATCATTTTAACACCGAAAACCCATATTTTTATGCTTTTTAATGTAAAGGCAAAAATGTTCGTTTAAACTTTAATCGGGAACACAAAAACACCCTGGGATGTTCGGGAGTAAGTTAAACACTCTTCTTGTTTGTACAAGAACGTATTTAAGTCGAGTTGTTACGTGTTTAAGTGATAAAAAAATGAAAAACACATACAAATCCATTTTAGTCCGTTCTTGCTTGTTTTAAGCCCGATTTTAGTCATTCAAGTCCTAAAATGCTCCAAATCAGTTTGGGTACGTAAAGAAAGTCCATGAGCAATATAAAAAAGCAATATTTATAGTGTTATTATTCATCTTCTGTGATATTTCCATTTTTCGAACCAAAGTTACGATATTCGGCTATTTACGACAGCTTACACATTCTTACATAACTTCTTTAAAACTATGCATGGATAGAATATATATATAATGATGGGAGTTTAAAGGTCAAAGATTACCCTTGAAGCGTGTATCCCATGATTGGTGCAGTGTGAGAACCCGAACTTGCTCCGTGTGCCACCGAACAACTGAACCAAGTGTTTATCTTTGAAAGGTGAGTTTTTTGGTGACCAAGGATCTCAAGACCAAGAGATTTATGAGTTAAATCACTGATCTTAGAGCTATATGAGTTATGGTTGTGAGAGCTTGGGGTTTTGGAAGAAAAAAAAAGAAGAAAGAAGAAAAAGATGATGAAGAAGATGAAGAACAAGAGAGAGAAAGTGTTAGGAGTTGAGAGGAGGAGATTTTTTGCTCCAAATTTTCAAATTGTGGCTGCCTATTGAGTGTGGGCCGTTCCTCTCTTATGGATGCATGGGATATTTTTCTTTTTTTCCACCTTAAGCCATACTTAGCATTAAATGCACCCAAACTCCTTTTTGCTCTTTTTTTTCTTTTCTTTTCATTTTCTATTTTATTTTCATTTCTCTCTTTCCCACTTAGTTTCTGTAACTTGATGGAAAAGGGGGTATTTGGTTAGGTAAATAGGTTCTTAATTTGGGTTTTTTGATTTAAAAAGTAAGTATGGGCCTAAGGTTTGAGTTTGGGCCCGATTGGGCCTTAGGCCCATACGCATGCACATATGTTCAGCCTGCTTTTAATTATTTGATAAACACTTGATTCGATCCTTTGTGGCACGAAAGTCGAAGTTCTCGAGTTAACCAATACAGATACCGAGGCATCTAGAAGGTATTGGTGGGTGTTGTTTTCATCATTACCCTAGGATAAAATCCCGTGCTCACAATAGTTATGAGGCGATTGCGTCACAGAACGACTTGGTGCAACTCCTGATTTGTGCCTATGTTGGGCATATAGTGAGCAAAGACCTAGCATGTCGTAAAAGCCGATGAAATAATGCATGGCAATGTATGATATGGATTTTATGCATGACGTGGCATAATATGTGTTAATGGTGCATGGCATCGCGTTTTGCATGATATGGCATCATGATGCATGGCATAATATTTTGATGTGGCATAATTGTGTATAACATAGCATCGTGATACGTGATATATCGTTGTATTCAACTCATGACATGACATTTATGCATGACATGGCACGATGATGTATGACATGTCAGTGTGCATAATATAGCATCGTGATACGTGATATGGCATCGTATGGCATAATATCTTGATGATGATGCGTGGCATGGCGTTGTTCTTGACGTAGCATCATGATGCATGATATAACATCGTATATAATTCATAACGCAACATTCATGCATGGCATGGTAGTGTGCATGATATAGCATCGTGATGCGTGATATGGCATTATATATAATGCCTTATATGGCATTATATATAATGCCTTATATGGCATTGTGAATGGCATGGCAAGGCATAATGCGTTGGTAATTCCTGGCATGACATTGTGTGTGACATGGCATAATGTATTGATGATGCATGTCATGGAATTGTGCATGGCATGGCATTATGTATGGCATGGATCATGTGTTGGTGATGCATGGCACGACATTGGGTATTTATGATGCATGGCATGGCATCATGATGCGTGATATGATAGATAAACCATGATATGCAGACAGACTCCACAATACAACACAGGCTCTTGGTTAGATTAGTGGTGAGGGTTAGACCTATGCGCATAATCGTGATGATTAGTGATCAAGCAGTGTTGATCATATGGAAATGAGACCTAAGTCTAAATAAGTGTACAACATTACATTTGGATATATAAAGATACATGCAACCAAAATCAAGTAGCATACGAGAACGGACCTATGTTTCACTGCAGGTCGGTGAGTCTCTATCATTCCTAGGAGGGGTTTCTTTACCATCGATGTAGACATGGTAAAGGCCGAGCTAACAGATTAAATTTTAGGTTTGAACACCTAAGGGAAGTTGCTACGGTGACTATATGTAGGAAGTCAAAGTCCGAGTAGCAAAGGAGATTCCCATAGCAAGATATGTGCCCTTTCTCTTCCCAAATAAGTTCGAACGAGAAGGGTTAGTACGAGGCTACAGGTGGCTTTCCAATAGATGTCCTTAGAATCGAAATGGAACACAAGTGATATTTTCTTAAGAAAGACGAGGCATGTATGGTGGTCCTAACGTACTTGAGGTGCAAAGTGTGTCTACTGAAATGCAAATGCACAAAATATACTTTCAAATGCAAATAAAAATACTTCGTTTGAAAATTTTGTCGAATTTCAAAAGTCTTTTGAAAAAGTCTTTCAAAGGCTTGTCAAAATTTATTTTCAAAACAATTTTATGTTTGAAGACTTTGTAAAAAAGTTTTAAAAGAAAGTCCCCATTGGAGTTGCCACTGAGCGGACGACCTTTTTCTTAAAAAGAAAACAAGTTTGTTTTTTAAAAATGAATTTT
>CAOJCR010886614.1:0-12666 GCA_948330485.1 Euphorbia neoarborescens | reverse complement strand
CACATGTCGTTTGGGATTCTCTTCCGAAAACGCTCTAAGTCCCATATTTGGGTCCACGTCTTTATGTGGGGAGCAAGTAAGGAGAGAAATTCCACTCGCTTAGGAATCGTTTCCTTTCATCTTGGTTTTTCGCCAAACTTCTATTTTCTTTTAATTTCAAAAACCCGAAAAGCATTTATTTCTCACCAAAAAGGGGGCTGCTAGTCCGCTCACAGGTGTGTTTCAATACCAAATTCAAGTTGGTCTCAATTGACAACTATATTCATTTTTTATTAGCATCATTTTCTTCTGTTTAACATCATTTTCTATATTCAATTTTTATATTCCTTGTTTCTCTTTTAAAAACCAATAGTTGGTATCGAGAGACTTGTGAGTAATCCAAAAAAATTAAAAAGCCCTGAATTTCAGCCATACATCAGCTCTTTCACCTCCAGCTTTTAATGGTGACAGCTACCGAGTTTGGGCTATCAAGAAGAAAATTCATTTTAGGGTTTAAGTTTGTAGCAATGGATTGAAAATGAGAGACAATTTCAACTCCTAGGAAATAATACAACTTTAAATCAAATCAGGGCTCGTGAATATGAAACATCAAAATCCCCAAGAGCTCTATTCATCATTCATGTTGCTACCTCAAATTCGGTTTTTACAAGAATCATGGCTTGTGATACAGGAAAAGACGCATGTGATAAGCTCAAAGAACTTTATGAAGGCAATGAAAAGATAAAAAATAATACAAGCCTTAAATCTCAAAAGAAATTTTGAGATCTAATTATGAAAGAGAAGGAGACCATACATAAGTATTATGACAAGTTGATGGTGGTTGCAAATAAAATCCGATAAATGGGAGAAGATTTTCTTGATAGCAAAATTGCAGATAAAATGGTCACAAACTTGCTTGAGAGGTTTAAAGCAGAACTTTCATCTCTTGAAGATTCAAGAGATATAAGTGAAATGATTTTGCCAGAGTTGATCAATTCTTTACAAGCTCAAGAGCAACGAAGAATGATATGAAAAGAATAAATGGTAAAAGGGGCTTATCGAGCAAAGTCAATTGAAGAAAATTACACAACTTGCCCGCATTACAAGAAGACAAATCATATCACAAATAAGTGTTGGTGAGATTAGATATCAAATCTAAAAAGTGTGATAATATGGGATATATAGAAAAAGTTCATAAATCTCAACACCCTAAAGCCAAAACTGTCATCAATACCCAATAAGAGGAGGAGGAGTTGTTTTAACTCCATTCAAAGCTAATATCAATAAGCTATGACTCATAACCTATGACTATAAACCATGTCCTGTAATTGTGCCCCTATAATTATGCATATAACCATAATAATGTCTATAACTATAACCATGCTAAATTTATTCCAAGCTTTTATATAAAATTTTGCAATTTATGTAATAGATGAAAGTGTTTCAAAAAGATGAAAACATGGAGAGCTGATGCTGTATAAAATTTATAGATTTTGAATCTAAAGGTAACGTTGAATTTTGAATATAAAATATGTAATAATTTATTATAAATAGATAAAAATTAGATATTAGATTAGAATTATTATTTATTTGATTAATTTTTTATGATTTGATTATAATGTAAATCTATAAAGGGTCCGGTTATATGCACACACTTTGTTTCACACACTCTACACACACATACATCTCATCCGTTCATCCTGTTTTAATCCAATGGATCATAAAGAGTCCGCATTATAGTCCACTGGATCAAAACAAGATTAACGGATGAGATGTATGTGTGTGTAGAGTGTGTGAAACAAAGTGTGTACATATAACATTGTCCATCTATAAATAAGTATCAATAGTTTAATAATAAAGTGTGGTTCAACATAAAATTCAAGTTGGTCTCAATTGGTAGCTATATTCATCTTTTATACTCCTTATTTCTATTAAAAGACCATAAGATTGTCTAACATTGCTCATATATGGTTCCGATACTATATAAATAAATCTCTAACTAATTTAAAAATGCACCCAAAAATATAGTTTTATTTAATATAAAAAATAATATATTCTCATAACTATCACTGCAAAATTTCAATACTTGTAACTAATAATACTTTTCATTTCAGTTCTCTATTAATTTGTAACTATATTAATATTTTGTGATTATCATATCAATAAAAATTAGTCACTCAGTATACTTTTTGGCCATTATTTATGTTATTAAATCCATTACTAATCACTACCCATCTTGTCAAGACAAAATTACTATACTCTCGATATATTATATTATTTGTATGTTTAATTAATGAATTTGTATCGCTTTATATATTTTAAAATTTAAAATTAATAATTAGTATTTATACTTCATATCTTAAAAGTTAGAATTTTATTTTAAAAAATTTCTAAACAAACATCTAATATAATAAATTAATTACATTTACTAGTTTAAGCATACTACATCATTTTCATATGTCAGTATGTACTCAAATTATGCTAAAAAAGTTTTGTTTTCTGATGATGACAAGGGACTAATGTCACAATAATATAATTACATACATCCTCTAATCCAACTTTAATACATAATTAAAAAATTTAAATTTTTATTAATATATCTCAATTTTAATTGCCTCCATATATACAATGTGATATAATCAAAAAATTAAAATAAAATAATTTTAAAAACTTAAAATAAATATTCTTTTATAATTTATCACTTAATTAATAACAATTAAATCTAAAAATTATTTATATAGTAATATCCAAAACAAAGAATTTATCGAAAGAGAAATTCTATGATGGAAATGATCTATAAACTGACGTGGCAGCATCTTGTGTACCTAATTTATGTGAATCGAATGCACAATAAAAATTCTCTTATTGAAAATATTGATAAAAATTATAAGAAAGCAAGGTATTTTATCACCCTCTAAATTCGCTTTAGCATTTATGCTATGCATACAATTATTCATTACAAGTTTCTTTTTTAACTATTCTGTTTATAAATAAGTAATAATATAGAGATAATTATAAATTTATACTTATCTAATTAAATATCAATTTATATTTAATTGATAATCAAACAATTCTTAAAATTATTTGAATATCAATTTTTTTTTGTTTTTATTATAATAATTAGTCAATTTTTAGTATTTTACTAGGTTTGGAATAAGTATGTTAATTTATTTACTTTTATCTAATTAATAGTTGATTTTAAATGCTTATTGATTTACCTAATTAATAGTTAATTTTAAGTACTTTTTAATTAATTAATAGTATAGTAATTTATTATAATTTATTTTTATTATAATGATTAATTAATTCTTAAAATTTATTTACGGTTTATGATTTGTTTACAACTTCAATGACGAACAGTTTTGAGTAATTTCCTTTTTTTCACTGTTTATATTTTTGTTTTGCATATTAAGCTGTTTAGTTAATATTGTTGTTTTCTTTGATTTTGCCTATGTATTTTTTTAATTATTGTTTATAGTTTAGAAATGGCAAAGACCATATCTGGATCGGCCAAAACAGCACCGAAATTGGCTAAATATTTTCAAAAAAGATAACTGGTAAATAGAATTTCAAAACATTTACAAGATCACCTGAGGTTATAGAAATATCTAACAGTAATTCTAAGAAGAGAAAATTTATCATCGATGGATTGCAGAATAAGCAACGTGTTGGTGCGAAATTGAAGATTGACGAATGTGTGAATGAAGTTTCCAATGTGCGTTTTTATATTTATTGTTATGTTTTTTTTTAATAAACCAGTTATGTACTTTAAATAAATTGTGAATAGACATTTGCAAATATTAGTAATATATTTTTTTGATCATGTATAAGATTATCTCAAGATTATTTATAGTATATAGTTGGATTATTATATGTGTTCCTCTTTGAACAATAAATTGTTATATAGATTATACAACTCCTCTTTTTACACTTATAGAAAGGAGTGATTTTATAAATTATAAGATTATCTCAAGAAGTAAATTATATAAAATATATAGTTGAACTCTTACATGTATTATTACTTGAAGATTTGTGATCTTTATGTAATTTTTTTTACTGAAAAAAGGATTGCATTCAATAAAAAAACTTACAAACTAGTGAAATCCTCAGACGAAAATATGACTACTGAACTAACACGGCTTCACAAAGAAAATAAACAACTAAAGTACATGCAGACCTAGTGCAACTCGTCTAAAAGCAGCAACCCTTGCTAGCAGAGGGGCTGACCGACACACCGTGAGAACCAGACGACAGATCTGATGCACAGACTGACTTACTACAGCCGGACCCACGAAACAACTAAACAAAACTAGCACAAAGACCAGACAATACTGACACATCGACCAAATAATGGCACAGAAGACCAGACGGAAGGTAGAACAAAAAGAAAAACCTAAACTAGACCCATGAACCCAACGCAGGCCACCATCATCCGACACAGCCCACCACATCCTAACCGAAAACCACCAACCCGCGAAACACCCAACCCGACCAGTGCCCAGCAGTTCCACGCAACACCCTCCACCAACACCCCATAGCACTCTGCCTGAAAGGAGCCACCAAAAACACCCCCAAAGCATAGGCCCAACCCACCCAGCACCGACATACAAGTGGAAACAAAAAGAGAAAGCCAAGCCCCGCAAATCAGCACCGCACCCGCCGCGTCATGGAAGAGCACGCTTTCATCACCATGCAGAGAAGGAAAGAGCAAAATCGGCATGGCATCGGACCAGGGCAAAACGATGAAAGAGGCAGGGAATGCGAGACCCAAAACTAACAAAACGAAGCCCGAGGGAAGGACAACGAGGACGACGAGACAGGAAGAGGAGGGATGAACGCCGATGCCGGAGACAGGCGCCCCCAAGGGCGTGAACAAGCAACGCCGTCGACTCTCAAAACGATGGAACCCTAAGAGAGAAGATTGTTTTGTTCTTGAGTTTTGCTTTTATTTGAGAATAATGATATATTGTATGTTGTGGTGGGGATCAATCTTTATGTAGTTTGTTTTTAGTAAATAGTTAGATTTTTAGTTTAGTATAATATTTTGTGTATAATTAGATTATTATTTTAGTATATAATTTTTTTTAGAAACTGTTAATTTTCCATTAACAAAAAGAAGAATACATATTAACTGTCACCTCATTCGAACAACATGAAGGATAATCATTCTTAAACACCACAAGGTAGGGTAACTCCTTTGCCCAAGAAGTAATTTTATGAGCAACCCTATTACCGTCTCTATTTACATACACAAAGACACAAGACCGAAATTTACTACTTAGGTGAATTGCATCAGCATACATGAAATATAAAGTTGATTGCGGAAACTTTCCAGAGGATAAAGCATCAATTACTATCTTAGCATCAGACTCAGTCCAAACGCAAGAACAAGTATGCTCCACCACCAGCAGTAGGCTGTAGATAATCGCTTAGAGCTCAGCCTCCTCCACTGATGAGATCTAGAATAACGGCCATCTTGTTGATAACACTACCCTTCCTTGCGAGTCTCTAGCCACTATTCTAGCACTGCAGACTCTTCCTTCCTCACCCTAGGTTGCATCGCAATTAAACTTTACTACTCCTAATGGAGGAGCACTCCACTTAAGATCCCTCTTCGTCTGGTTTAATTATCTGAGGCACCCAGAATCATTAGTCAGGCTATTTCGCCTAACTGATTCCTTTCATTCTTCCATCAGAGTAGCAACTTTTCCAATCAAAGTACCGGACACATGCTTCCCTTCCAATGGACTCGGTTATTCCGATTGAACCACATCCACAACATAACATTATCGCCCAAACCAGTTCATCCATAGATACATTCTCAAAACACCATGCAATCTAGTCACCCATTGATAAAGCCCGTACCTTGTCAAGTCTGAAGGAAATTGGGCTATTTTCCAGATCCTCCTTGCCAGTAAACAGGCTCTAAAGACTTGGTCCAAATCTTTACCCAGTATGTTGCAGTATCCACATTTATTTTCCACCTTAATACCCTTTCGCAAAAGGTTTGCAAAGCAAGGCAGAATGCCTTTTATTAGTCTCCATCCAAAATGTAACACTTTAAGTGGAAATTTGAGTTTCCACAGATGCTTCCACAAATTTGAATTTTGTTCAGAACTAGAAGCACTATTTGAGACTGCTCTCCTACTCTCTTCAGCCACATAATAGCCGCTTTTGACACTATAAAGTCCAAATTTATCAAAAAACCAGTAGAACTGATCTGCTGGCCTCATGAGACTAATTTTAATTCTCTAGATTAACTATGTTTCATCCAAGGGAAAGACACTGTAGATTACCTCTCTATTCCAACCTGATCTCTCCTCATTCAATAGATCCTTTACCATCACCGGCTTAGGGGACACAAGAGAAGTTAATGGCTTATGATGGTTCATCCCTGGCACCCAGTTGTCCCCCCATATCTCAATCTTTTCTCCATCCCCCACCCTCCAGAATAACCCTTTTTTAATAATTGATCTAGCTGCCAAAATACCCTTCCAAAAATAGCTGGTTTTGCCTGTGGGCCTAGCATAGAAGATACTAGTATCAGGGTAATATTTAGCCATAACTATCCTGGCCATAAGGGAGTCTTGGAAAGTAATCAGCCACCAACATTGTTTAGCAAGCAAAGCTAAATTGAAAGAATTTAACCATCTAAATCCAAGGCCACCTTCTTTCTTAGCTTTACAAAGGGCATCCCAAGAGAGCCAATAAATGTGATTGTTCCCCTCCTTTGCCCCCCACCAAAATTTACTAATAAGTCTCTGAACATCATAGCATAAAGATTTCAGGCGGATAAAATAGGACATTACATAGCTTGGGATATCTTGTAATATAGACTTGATCAGTACCTCTCTCCCAGCTATAGATAGGAATTTTTCATCCCAGCCCTTAACCCTCTTATGAATTTTCTCCTTTAAGTTCATAAAAATCTCCTTTTTAAATCTACCAACAATGGTAGGTAGACCTAGATATTTGGGCAATGCACCTGTCTCTCTCACCCCCAAAAAGGAGGTTATATTTTCCTTGATGTTCGGTCTAATACCCTTACTGAAAAAGAATTTTGACTTTTTTATGTTAATTTGTTGGCCTGAAGCCAACGCATAATCATCAAGAATCCCTTTTATCTTTGCTACTTCGTTCATTGAGGCTCTTCCAAATAAGATGGAGTCGTCAGCAAAGAAGAGGGACGTTAATTTTGGTGCCAATCTGGTCACATAAAAGCCTTTAATCTGACCAACTTGCTCTGCCTGCCTGATTTTGGCAGATAAACCTTTGGCGCAGAGGATGAACAAATATGCGAAAATGGGATCTCCCTGCCTCAGGCCTTTCGACAGCTTAAGAAGGCCCTTAGTGTGGCCATTTATCAAAAAAGAATAAGAGACTGTTAACACACACATCATGACCAGTTTGATAAAATGGTTAGGGAAATTCATTTTTTGTAGTATTTGTCTAAGTCCCATTCCACTCTATCATAGGCTTCGCTCATATCTAATTTAAGCAAAAAATTGCCATTTACCGCATTCATCCAAGATTTTATAGTATGAAAAGCTTCAAAAGTAATAATGGCGTTATCTGTAATAAGCCTACAAGGAACAAAAGCAGATTGAGTTTCATAAACTAAGCTTAGAAGAACTAATTTCAGCTTGTTTGCTAACACCTTTGATACAACTTTATACAGAACATTACATAAAGAGATAGGACGAAGGTCCTTCACACTTATAGGTTTTTTAACCTTAGGAATCAAAACAATCCATATGTGATTTAATTTTTTAGACATATCACCAGAGTTCAGAATATTCAGCATAAAAGCACACACATCATTTTTTACCACATCCCATACAGAAGAATAAAAAAGAGAAGACATACCATCTGGGCTTAGAGCTTTTTGAGGGTCAATTTGTGACAAGTCTTTTGTAATCTCCTCCTTCATAAAATGTTCCTTTAAAATAGCCTACTGCTCCCTATCAAGCTCCGAGTCAACAGCCTGAACAAAGTTTTGGATGTTTGTCTAGTTGGAACTTCTAAAAATATTCTCAAAGTAATGGTTGATAACCCGAAAGATGCCATCCTCTCCTTCCATCCAATTATCATTCGAGTCCATCAGTCTGTGCAGTGAATTTGTCTTCTTCCTCACCTAACATTTAGCTTGGAAGAATTTTGTGTTATAGTCCCCTGCCTTTAGCCAATCAATTCTTGACCACTGCTTTCACATCACCTCTTTCCTTTCCATCAATTCGGAAATTTGACTCAGAATAAAATCCTCTTCCTCTTTCTTATCCTCCTACGCCCTGTTTTGAAGATCTGCAAGATTCTTTTGCAATTGCTTCAGTTTTGATCTTATATTACCGAACGAAGAGTAGCTCCATCTCATAAGAGTATCTGCACAAACTGAGACTTTTGATAGGACATCCTTTCCAGCTCCCTTATCTGACCAGGAATGCTTTATCACTTCCTTACAGCTCGACTCCTTTAGCTAGGCAGCCTCAAATCTGAATAATTTCTTCCT
Source organism: Euphorbia neoarborescens (assembly GCA_948330485.1). Classification (NCBI taxonomy): domain Eukaryota; kingdom Viridiplantae; phylum Streptophyta; class Magnoliopsida; order Malpighiales; family Euphorbiaceae; genus Euphorbia; species Euphorbia neoarborescens. Next base: position 4,181 of record CAOJCR010886614.1, on the reverse strand, counting down.
TTTCTTATGATTCCTCCTCACTCTATCAAAAACCAACAAGATAGGATTATGGTCTTATGAAATCCTTGATAGGTAATGCACCTTAGAATCTGGAAAAACCAGCCGCCATCCCTTATTCACTGAAAACCTGTCAAGCCTTTCCCAAATTGCTGCTTGGCCCCTTCTGCGATTAAACCATGTAAACACACCACCTTCCAATTCAATATCACCCATATTGCATTCCTCAATACAGTTATGGAAAGTTTCCATTTCCGTATCCCCTTTAGGCTTACCCCTTTTCTTCTTCAATTGGAAAATGACCTCATTAAAGTCCCCAAAACAAAACCACGGATACTCATCCTGCTTGTTGAAAAATTTAATAAGATCCCAGGTCCATCTCTTGTGATTCTTTTTAGGCCAGCCATAAACACCCAACCCTCTCCACATAGTAGTATTCTCCTCTTTCACAAAGAAATATACACAATTATGGGAATACATGTTTGTCTCAACATCCAAAGCTTTCTTCCATCCCAATATAATTCCACCAATGAGTCCTTTTGCATCAACCATAAAAAAATTAAAGTCATTCAAAGACCAATATAAGTTCTTAAATTCCTCCTTCCTCAATCTAGTTTCCATAAGAAAGAGGATATCTAGACAATTATCCCTCACAACCTTTTTGAGGGCTCGGAATGTCCAATGGTTGCCCATCCCTTAAACATTCCAGCTGAGGATTTTCATTACGAAGGGTAGGACCGGACCCTGGTCACCACCCTCTGGTCATGCATAATTACAGCTTTCTTCTTCGGGGAACAAACTACATTGATATCCATCTTCACCAACTCAAAACCTCTCTTTCTATTGACCTCCCCTAGCCTTGCCTCACTGCCCCTAAATATTTTCCCTTGTGAAATCCCTTTACCATGCCCTCTTCAGATTATCCTGTATTTTCCGCCGTATCTTTGTGCTGCCTCCTACACTTGTTTCAATCTTGCTAAATTCATGTCAGATAAACAATACTAAGAGTTTATATACCCCAATGGGTTGGAACTCTGTTCGACTTGTGCTACTGGACTCTGACCGCAAAGATAGACATCATCTCCTTTAAAAGAGAACTCCTTCTCCCCCCGTTTAGTTGTTTTCTCTTCTTTTGGACTTGAAAAATTAGCGGAACTATTTGCTGTTATTTCTTTTTTCCCCTCCTTATCATTCTCTCCCATGTCTTCTCTCAGTAATCTCCTTTTTAACTTAATTTAACTATTAGAAGATTATGCCTTATCTTTCCCTCCACTGCTATTTTTTGACTGCCAACCAAAAGCACGACTCTTCAATTTTATCGGTGAGACTCTTAAAGCTGGACTGTATGCCCAATCATCCCCTTCAACTTCCACCTGTTCCTCAGGGCAATCATCATAAACATATCCAATTATTCCACAATTGTAGCAAAAAGTTGGCAGCTTCTCATATCTATAATAAATCCAAATTTCCTTTCCTTTTGAGTTCATAACCTTCAATCCGCTTTTCAATGCTGAGTTCAAAACAATCAATACCCTTACCCTGACATATTTACCAAGACTCCCGATTGATTCATCGTCTACCTCCATAAAGTCCCCAATTCTTTCTGCAATCTTAACAATAGACGACCTATCTCTGTAATTCCATGGCAGATTGTAGATTCTGACCCAAAAGGGGCAGCGATCAAGTTTAATATCTGATAGTTGTTCCTCCTCCTTTGGTTCTAAAAGAACCACCAGTTGTCTATTATAGTGCCATGGACCCTCATTTAAAACCTTCTCTCTATCTTTCCCGGATTCAAATTCCATGACAAACAAACCGTTCCCCCATTCTTCAATCTTGAAACCCTTATTCAATTTCCAAATGGAAGAAAAATCATTTGCCATAGCTTTTATATTTAGGGGTTTTGAAGATAGAATCTTGCCGATTAGGTTGAGTCGACTCTCCTTCAAAATTTAACAGAGCTTCTTCTTCGTCAGTCAACGTGAATCGCTTCCACAGAGTTTCCATGCTTTTATCCATGATCTGAGACCGAAACACCGTCGACGATAGTCCACGAGGGAAGAAAAAACTTAAACACTCAGTAGGCTTCTAGAAACCACACTATGGGGCAAACAGGAGTTTTTTTATATAATTTTTACTGACAATAAGAATACGGTTCTTCATTAATACATATCTTATATTATCGTTACATAATGAATTTGAAAATTCATTTTCAAATAAATATCTGTAAATTTGAAAATTGTAGACTAGTTTAACTATTTTCAATTTAATACATTTTCATGTTAAATAGGTTAAATTACTGTAATTGAATGTTAAAAATTAATATTTCAGTTAGAATCTAAGTTAATTGCACATTTTATTCTTATTAATTTGTTGATATATTAAATATCATGTTTATTTAATTATGTCATTAATTTATTTCTATATTAATTGGAGAGATAATTTTGAAACAAAATTCAAATATAGTTATTATCATATAATTAATTATCTTCCTTATTTACCTCCATAAACATCTACACATATTTATTTACAAGTTTGATTTGTTGTTCATATATTTACAACCTATTCACTTTTAATTAATAAGTTAAATTTTCATGACATTTAGTTGAATTAATCTATAAATAATACATATACATTGATGATATTCATGGCAAAATAAATCTGGCAAGTTGAAAAAATCATTTATATAATTTAATTTGGTTTTATAAATAGAATTTTGTATTTTTTTTTTTTAAATAGATGCAAAATAAGTTTCACAAAAATATATAACTAAATTTTTTTGTTTTAAATAATAATGTTGGAAAGGGTTCTTCCTCCATTTATTTTTCCAATTATTTACTTATACAGTCCACAAATTTGTAAGTTCTTTTTGAAAATATTTTATTTTGTTGTGAAATTTCAAAAAAAAAATCATCTTTCATTGAAATTTTTTTAATTTTTTTCACTGCAAGTTGCATTTTGTTAACAATTGAACAAATTTCAATTTAAAATAATTTTATTTTATTTTTTTACAAATATTTTAAAATTTTCTAATTCTGTTTTAAAAACAAATCAAACTACGAAGTGATTTTTTTAAATAACATTGGATTTAAAAATTAAAATTGGCGTTTGTGTTATCATTGGAACAATATGAAAATACCAAATTAATAGCAATAATATATTTGAGAAAATAGAAGGAGTCTAATAATAATAACCGGGGTATAAATATTTCTTTTTCAAATAGCAACAATATAGTACAAAAAGATAATATACATAATTTGCAGTTGTCTAAATTAGAACATATATAATGTTTTAAGTCCATTATATAACTATATATGGATTGAAATCAATAAAATTTTTATCATTTTATTTTAATACAATACATATATACTTTATTTAAATAGATATTTTATAATTTAAAATTTAACCTCCAAAATAAACTATGTATTTTTTTTTCAAATGTAAAGAATTATTATTATTATTATTATTATTATTATTATATATGCACTAAATTCTGTTAAAATCAATTATTATAATTTTTAAATAAATAATAAAATCAAACAAAATAATTAAAATATTATAATTTTTTTTAACTATAAATTAATACCAATTAAACAATAAATTTCGATTTAAAAATTTAATTACCGTACTATATAGAGACCCTAATGAATGCTAATTTCATCTGTTATCTTAAAGTCAATTAATTACATTTGGTAGTTTTGTGTAAATTATTTTTCTTGAATTGAAATAAATAATGGCAGAAAAATAGACGATTTGTAGGTAATTGTCATATCAAAATATTGATATAAGAAGCTAAAAGTTCGGCTTCATCAATGTTTAGACTAATATGCCTCTTATATATTCAAACATAAATTTATTAGCACATTAAAATTACATGATGTATCAATTAAATATAAAATTTAGCAGTGACAAAATTTGTTGAAAGGAACTTAATTTTCATAATAATATAATAAAATTTTTATTGAAAAATATATTATTATTTTAAATTTTTTATTGTAAAATATATAAAACTATAATTTTATAGCTTTGAAAATAATTTTTTTTTAGAGCATCTTTGAAAATAAATTTATTGTTCTTATAATTTATTGAGCTTGTAAAAGTGTTAATCCATATCGAATATTGTTCTATAAAGTTGTGGTGAACTAGTTATTCTAAGAAAATTGATCAATAATAGTCGGATTGAA
>CAOJCR010884430.1:0-12386 GCA_948330485.1 Euphorbia neoarborescens | reverse complement strand
ATTTTTACTTTATATTTTCAAAATTTATCCTGACCAAAGTTATTATCTTAACTCGGCCCGGTTAATATAAACCCGATCAACTGAGATTTTGAAACTTTTTGTACGGATCATTTCTTCTGGAGCTTCTCATTTGAATCATTCGAAAGAATACTTATGCATACAAACAGGTCGGCGAATGCCAGTTTCATCATAGACCTAGGGTAAAAAAACCCGGTGCTCACAACATGTTCTGATGATAGAATCCAGCCTTCTCCTACTAAGGTAAGTAACGAGTTAGGAGGGGTAAGCAACCCCAACTCAAATTTTTTCCCCCTTCCTAGTGCGAAAATTAAGGAGAAAGTTTCTGTTTCGGTTAAGGCATATATATCTAAACTCCCTTATCCCTTAAGGGAGCCAAAGAATAAGCCGAAACAAAAATTGTTAAATTTTTTGAAGATAGCTTTCTTGATTCCTATTGCCCTGTTGTTGATTATATGAAAGAGACTCTTTACAGATACAGCAAAAACAGTGAAGGGAAGGACTTTGGGATGATAAGGGTATTGAGGCACCGGTTGTGGATAGCTCAAAGAGTAGGTTTGATGGTCTCGAGAAAGATGTTAAACCAATGCCAAAATCATCATTGGATGATACTCTGAATTTGGAACCAAAAACTCTTTTACTTAATTTTTCAGATGTTTTTCTTCAAAAATCCAATGACTTACCCATAATAGTTGCACCTCCTTGGTCAGGTAATCAAGAGGACAAGTTGCTAGAAGTGGAGAAAAGACATCAAGGAGCTTCCAATTGGACCGGTCATGAGAATGAAGGGTCAAGTCCAACTAGCTGGATGCATAGGACCTTCATGGATAAAGGCTGGCCTTTATTCGCCTGCACTAACAAGAAAGTCGAGATATTTTGACTATAAACATAGCATTATAAGTTGTAAATTATTTATGAGTTTGTACATATTTTGTTTATGTGTTTGTTTTGTTTAGCTTCGTAGGAGTCGATTGCCTTCTACACTTATTTTGTACTTTATTCCATTGCACTTTCGGGGGTAAGTGCAATCTAAGTGTGGGGTGGCATTGCATGCACTTTGAATCTATTTTTGTTTTATTGTGTTTGTGTATGTAGGATAGTTTGATTTTTAGTTTAGTTTTGATATTTTTTGGCTTGATTTTCTGTGTGGTATGTTTATTAGGTGTGATTGAATGCTGAATTTTTGGGAAGAATTGTCTGATATGGGGATTCCATAATTGTCTAGCGATTCTCAAAATTGAACTTCGTTGTTTGTTTTTAATTGGATAACATGGAATTCTGGATTAAGTATGCTTGGAATTAGCCTATTTGTGCCTGTAAGCTAAATTTTGAACAATGTGACTGCATGAAAACAATAAGAATCTTCATGTATAGTGGTTTGAACATTTACTGTTGTTTCCATGATTGAACTGAAATAGTGGCTAGAAACACTGAAAGAGAAAAAGCAACTGAATTACATACATATAACTCCTCTTTTCTCTCTACCTCACCTCTCTCTACTCTCTGCCAAACCCTAAGTTTTACAGGTTCAGTTTCATTTTGTAAGCCCAAAATTAAATCCCATCGGCCATGCTCGGTTAAGACATAGATCGATTCATTATCCTTCATTGTCTACCTCACCTTCGTTTTTGTCGTTGCCTCCCCCTCCCCAATAGATAATATCTTATATAGTCTCTTTAAATCTTGAGCTTGCTGATGATAATCAGTGGCATTTTGTCATCAAAGTCAGTCTTATCAATGTCTAGTAGATGTGAAACCGGATTGTGAATTCGGGATATCGGGTGGTCACACATGAATCACACCAGATCAGCCTTAAAAGGCCATTGAGACTCTTGAAAAGGGAACACTGATAACAATCAGTATATTCTACTTATCAAGAATTACTCGGGAGACCGGATCCGGGCCGGATACTCTATGTGGGATAATGCTGGACAATAACTCGGGAACTAGATGATGACTCAGCAAACACGCTTATGTCCTCTAAAAAGGCTTTTCCCCAATCTAAAACAACAGAGGGATAAATCAGTCTTTACGATGGGGACAGCAATGATTAGCAGGGAACATTCCTTAACAGAATTCAGTTATGAGGTAAGCCTATATAAAGGGCTCACATCTCACGAAAAAGGTACTTGATTCTTATTATAATTTTTGAATTCATTCTTATCTGAAAAACCCTATTTTTTGAATTAAGCATCAGAGGGTTCTTCACCGGAACCACCGGTGTCACCTCTTTTTTGTTGATTTCAGGCCCAAAATTTACAAGACCTACAATCACTACATCGGAGAAGAAGATTTATTCCAACTCAGAATATCATTGGTGCGGTGAATACGTGATCGAAGCAAGCTATGACAGAAAGTTCTCAGACAGATTTGGTAGCTCCACCAACCAGTAATCCATCTTTGAGCAGCATGGAAAGCCCAGTTATAACACCTATGACTGTGGAACAGCTTATACAGTCGCATTCCATGCCTCCACAGCATGCTGCTATATTATAGGCATTGGCAAGGAATACGCCGGTGGAAGGAGTAGTGGCGCCAGGTGATACAATGGGTAGAGTCACTCAGGCGGGTGGATCTATTGAAGGAAGTACATTAAATAGAGCTCTATTCCATACTTCCATTTTTACCTCAGCTGGAGGTCATTTAGTCCAAGAGTATGGACAAAGGGCTCTACCACCACCACCTCCGTTGCCAATATTTAATCCGCAGCAGGGATATACTCCAGTCGCCGTAGCAAGTTGGAGTACACAAATACCTGTACCAAGGGTACAATCTACATAATATGCACCACCGTAAGTTTCAACCCTCCTGGGAGTTCCATAATAGTTTTTAGGAGGCATTGTCCTATCTCAGAACATAAGTTATCTGAATCCAACGATAACCACTAGGGATAGAGATATATTTACTGAGTGGGCTAATAACTTAACTGTGGAAGAATCAAGAAATTTTTTTTCTAGATGGCTTAAGGAAGAGTTAAGTGACTTGGCGGTCCCCTTCCAGGCCCCTATTAGATATAGGCAATCTGCCCCTATCTGAATGGATTCTACATGCCAAAGTAGATTGGAAGTTTAATGTTCTCGCACTCCCACAGTATGATGGGACAGAAGACCCAGTTATGCATGTTAAAAAATTTACAGGAACTATAAATGTGGCGAATGCTGATGAGATTCTGATGTGTAAGATGTTTTCAATTTTGTTAAACAGCCCGACACATTACTGGTATGATAGTCTGCCTCCCGAATCTATTGATAGTTGGGAAGAGTTAAAGCGACAGTTTATAGCCAAGTTTGTGGGGTCAATCCCAGCTACAACTTCAATGCGGGTGCTCAATGACCTTGTGTAGAATCTGGAAGAATCTCTGAGAGATTATATTATCCGGTTTAACAATGTATGTGTGAAAATTAAGGATGTGGAAAGCAACATCGCTTGCGAGGCACTAATGAAAAACACAAGGAGTAATCGATTTTGCCAGCAACTGGTTTTCGAAAAGCCGCGTAACCAGGTGCAGCTCATGACCATAATCGAAGATTGTGTGGAAGTAGATAACACACAGAACATCCGTAGAGGTGCAGATCCGGCGTCCAAAGACCAGGGCAAGTTTAGAAAAGATATCAAGGGACAGGATCGTGACCGAGATAGGAGATGAGACTTCCCCAGAGGGAACTAGGAAAGGATGCAGCTTACCCCACTGAACACATCACTCAGTGAGGTCTTGATGGCTACCAATGAGAAAGGTCTTAACAAAGACCTAACACACCCTGAGATCGAGAAGGGGCAAACCTATGGCCCAAATAAAGATGTATATTTCAGGTTCCACAGAGCTAAGGGACATCATATAGATGAATGTAGATCCCTAGCAGAGGAGATTGAAAAGATGATGAGAAGGGTCAAGCTGACAAAGTTTGTTGACCGAAAGGATAGTAAAGACGAAGATGATGAAGTGCAGAATAAGGACAAATCGCAAAGGACAACTGAGCAAAGACCCAACCAAAGCCAGACCCGGGGGGTCATCATGGTTATCGCAGGTGGGCTGAGTGCAGAACCACGGGCAAAGAAACTAAGAACAATTGTAAAGCCTAAAGGTGCCTTCGACCTCAACAACTCTTTTGCTCAGCTTACTATCGTGAATCCAGGACATACGAATGCCCTAGTAATTGAGGTCTTAATAGGAGATTACACTATACAAAGGGTTCTGGTAGACACCGGGAGTGCAGTAAATTTGATCAATCGGCATGTTGTTGAAAAGCTTAAAGTTACTGAGAAGATTGAGCTAACATATGATCCCGTAGTAAGCCTAGGTGGCATTCCTATCCCATTAATAGGACAAGTTTGCTTACCCACGGAGAGCGGGGATGAGAAGCATATATAAAAGTCAGAAGAACTTTTCTTAATCATCGATGCAAAACAGGCTTATAATGTCATCCTAGGAAGATCGTTTTAGGTGGAGTCAGAAGCAGTCATCTCATGTAGATACCTGGCGTTACAAATCCCCACCAGGAAAGCGATTGCCATTTGCTGAGGCAATCAACGAGCGGCCCAGAAGACATATCCGGCTACATTAAAAAATAAAGAGGAAGTCAAAGTTGATGATGAGGATAGACACCCGGGGGGCATCAGAACAAATCGATGAGGTGGAAACCTTAGCCATTGCCAATGGAAAAAACATAAATATATGCAAAGGGCTTAAAGGGCTCAATTTAGAAGTATTGAAAGAGGAACAGAGGGTTTTTGCATGGACTGCGGAAGATTTAGAGGGAGTACCACCGAAAATTATCACTCACATTCTAAATGTTGACCTAGAAGCAAAGGCAGTGGTCCAAAAGAAAAGGAGACATGCTCTTGATAGGCAAAAAGCCATTAAAAAAGTGTTAGCGGAGCTGCTGAAGGTGGGACACATCCGACCAGTACATTACACAAGCTGGTTGGCCAATGTAGTCCTAGTCAAGAAACCAAATGGGTCCTACCGGATGTGTGTGGACTTCACCGATCTAAACAAGGCTTGCCTAAATGATTGTTACCCATTTCCCAGTATTGACCAGCTCATAGATGCAACCGTAGGACATCGAATCTATTTGATGTTAGATGCAAAGGCCGGATATCACCAGATCTCAATAAACCCGGATGATGAGATCAAGCATTCATTCATTACACATGAGGGCACCTACTGCTACACCAAAATGCCCTTTAAACTAAAGAATGCAGAAGCCACTTATCAAAGCTGGTGAATGACATGTTCAGAAATCGGATTGGGAAAAGCATAGAAGTCTATGTAGATGACATGGTAGTGAAGAGCAAGTCTGGGGTAGAGCACTTGCAACATATCCGGGAGGTCTTCAAGATATTGCAAGATTACAGACTGAATTTGAACCCAGAGAACTATGTCTTTGGGGTCTCGGGAGGCAAGTTCTTAGGATTCATAGTCTCATACAGAGGAATTCAATCCGATAAAGATGACACCACCAAAGAATCTGAATGAGCTGCAAAGGCTCAACGGGAGGATCAATGCTCTGGGGAGTTTCATCTCTTTTTCTGCAAAAAGGTGTCTGCCCTTCTACAAAGCCATCAAGAAGAAGCCTGGATTCGAATGGGATGATAGGTGCTAGAAAGCATTTGAAGATCTTAAAGGATTCCTGTCATCTACGCCCTTGCTCAGTAAGCCGAAAGAAGGAGAAATGTTATTCATATACTGAGAAGCAACTGAGGAAGCTGTAGGAGTAGTTCTGATTCGGGGAGAAGGGAACCAGCAGTATCCCATGTACTACATCAGCAAAGTCCTAAAGGATGTTGAACTCAAGTATCCTCGGATTGAAAAATTGGTACTAACTTTGTCTTTTGCTGCAGAGAGGCTTTGGCCATATTTCTAAGCTCATACCATTGTGGTGCGGACAAACCTATCACCGAGAAAGGTTCTGTATAGGCCAGACAATATTGGGAGGTTAGCTGAATAGGCAGTAAAGCTCGAAGAATTTGATATCCAGTTCGAGCCATAAACTTCCGTAAAGGCCCAGGTGTTAGCTGATTTTGTTGTAGAGTTTGTCGGGCTAGAGCAAGAGCCAATGGTACGATCTGAACAATGGGAGGTATATGTAGATGGAGCTTCACCATCGAAAGGAGCAGGAATTGGAGTGGTTATCCGGGGGCCAGGTAAACTATTGTTCAAATACGCTGTAAAATTGGATTTTCACGTAACCAATAATGCTGAGTATGAAGCATTAATAAAAGGCTTAGACCTCATCAAAGAAATTAGCCCATACCGGGTGGTGACTCGTAGCGACTCTCGGTTGATTACGGGGCACTTGAACAAGAGTTTTCAAGTAAAGGATGAATCATGAACGAATACGTAACCCAAGCCAAGAGCTTATTGAATGAGCTGGAGTCTAAAGGTATATTTTGCTAGATCGAGAATATTTCCAGAGAGCAGAATGAAGAAGTTGATAAGTTAGCCAAGGCAGCTGCCCATCCTACCGATTGGCAAATGCTAACTTGTCTATTTGAAAGACAACGAAGGCCCAATCATGGGATAGAAGAAGTCCTAATAGCAGATGAAGATGACAAAGATTGGAGATCTCCAATCTTAAAATTCCTGGAAAAAGGAGAGCTCCCGGAAGATGAAAAAGAAGCAGGTTGGATCAATAGAAGGGTATCCAGGTATTCGCTTGTAAACGGTGAACTGATGAAAAGATCTTTCACTCAGCCTTGGATCAAATGTGTTTCTCGAGATGAAGGGCTCTATATTCTAAGAGAAATGCATAAAGGAATCTCTAGAGCATACCAGGGGAACCAACCCTAGTGAGGAGAACTCGGCTGGCAGGATACTTTTGGGCGACCATGGAAGAAGATTTTGCGGAATATGTCAAGAGGTGCTAGTAGTGTCAGATCAATACAACAAGAAAGCACCAACCTGCTGTCAGCCAAAAGCCAATCTACACGGTGTGGCCCTTTAGCACTTGGGGAATCGATCTTATTGGGGCAATGCCAGAGGCGAGTAGGCAAAGAAAGTGGATTATAGTAGCCGTAGATCACTTCACCGAATGGGTAGAAGCGGAGGCCCTGAGTACTATTACTCCCAAGAAGGTTATTTCCTTCGTGGAAGATCAGATTATTACTTGGTTTGGTATTCCAAACAAAATTATCATAGATAACGGCACTCAGTTCACTTCAGAAAAATTCAAGCAATTCTACGAGAATTTGAAAATAGAGCATGGATGCTCTTCTGTGGCTCATCCCCAAACTAATGGCTAGACAGAGGTTACCAATCGAGTCATCGAAGATGGACTCCGAAAGAGACTGTCAAAACACAAGGGAACATGGCCAGATTATTTGAATTATATTCTCTAGGCATACCGAACCACTACCAAAACTGCCACGGGAGAAACTCCCTTCTCACTTACTTATGGCATGGAGGCTGTCATCCCGGCTGAGATAGGGACCCCGAGTGAAAGGGTGACTCACTATTCACCTGAAGAAAATAAGCTCAACATCTGCAATAAACTAGACTCCCTAGAAGAAAGGCGAGGAACGCCTACATCTTGATGGCGACGTACAAAAGCCGGATTGCTGGATACCATGATAGAAAAATCAAGGGCAGACAATTCAAGATCGGGGATCTGGTCTTAAAAGACTCTGAAGCGTCCTAAAGCCAGAAAGGAAAGGGCAAAATGGGAGCTAATTGGGAAGATCCATATATGGTCAAAAGTATAGTTGGCCTGGGAACATATTGTTTACAGAAGCTGAACGGAAAGGATATTCCCCAAATTTGGAACATTTGTAACTTGAGGAAATATCATTATTCAGAATGACCGGATAATAAATTGCTATACTCTTTTTTCCTGATTAACGGTTTTTTTCCACTGGGTTTTCTTTAATCAGGTTTTTAACGAGATAGCAATCCCAGATCATCATTTGTACAACTCCCCAATAGCGGGACCAAAAAGATTGAATAAAATTGTCAGCTTACTCATATTTGAGCCATGAGCTATTACTCATCCAACAATCCGGGCACAAAAGCCCCTGCTCATATTTGAGCCATGAGTTATTACTCATCTAACAATCCGGGAACAAAAGCCCCTACTCATATTTAAGCCATGAGTTATTACTCATCCAATAATCTGGGTACAAAAGCCCCTACTCATATTTGATCCATGAGTTGTTACTCATCCAACAATCCAGGCATAAAAGCCCCTATTTATATTTGAGCTATAAGTTATTACTCATCCAACAATATGGGCACAAAAGCCCCTGCTCATATTTGAGCCATGAGTTATTACTCATCCAAAATCCGGGCAAAAAAGCCCCTGCTCATATTTGAGCCATGAGCACAAAAGCCCATGCTCATATTTGAGCCATGAGTTATTACTCATCCAACAATCAGGGCATAAAAGCCCCTGCTCATATTTGAGCCATGAGTTATTGCTCATCCAAAAATCTAGGTATAAAAGACCCTGCTCATATCTGAGCTACGTGAGTTATTACTAAACAGGGCGCAAAAAGCCTTAAATTCTCATATTTGAGTTATTCAATGAGTTATTACTCAACCAGGCGCAAAAAGCCTTAAATGCTCATATTTGAGTTATTCAATGAGTTATTACTCAACCGGGCACAAAAAGCCATAAATACTCATATTTGAGTTATTTAATAAGTTATTACTCAACCAGGCGCAAAAAGCCTTAAATGCTTATGTTAGAGTTATTCAATGAGTTATTACTCAACTGGGCACAAAAAGCCTTAAATGCTCATATTTGGTTATTCGATAAGTTATCACTCAATCAAGCACAAAAGTGTTAATGATCACGTTTGAGTTATTACTTGTAAAGCCCAAATCCAGGGATATATGATTCCCTTAAGGATTCTTTAAATGCGAAGGCTAACCCGTGTAATTAATGGGGAAATTAAGTTCGCGAAACGTTCGAACATAAAAGTTCAGGTCTAAAATGAAAGACAAAAGGCTCAGAAAACTCATGCAATATAAATATTTACTTCGAAAGTCATGTCGCGAAACACACAAAGTCAGGCAAAGGGATGTATTAAGAGCCAAGAACCGCATGCACAAGGTTCATAAGCAAAACATAAGATGAACAGGAAAAAAGAGAATTCATTGATGATCATTAATGTATCTGTTACAAACTACTGATATAAATCTATGGCAGTATTCCCAGTAGGAGAATCTGCCTCTACTAAAGGCACAGCCATTAAAGGGTCAACATTTATCACATAATTAGGAATTAGATCTCTTAAGGTCGTTTCCGTTGGATGCTCAGTAGGTGGTGGAAAGTTGGTTTCACCTACATCCTGGACCCCAGCCTCATGACGAGCAATAAACTCATCTATCTCAGTATCCGATGGTAATTATTTATCGAAAGGATTCAGATTCATCACCCGAGAAATATATGACAGGTGGACTTTTCACTATATGCAACAACAGTCATTGCAAACCGCTTGGCAGTCGCTTGCAAGGCTTGTTGGCTTTCTTCGACCGTTTTCGCTATGACTTTATCTTTTTCAGTCAAGGCAGCCAAATGGGATTTAGCTTCGACCAAGGTCGAATCCCTCTCACACCAGGCAAAATCAAGCTCTCCATAGACGAGCAATCTCTCCCTCAAGAAATTCCTTTAGCAGTTCTAGCTCTTGATTTTTTGCTATCAAACACTCGGTCAGCCGGGCATTTTTGGATTACAAAGAATTCTGGATTACCTCTTTTTTCTGTTCTTTCTCCTGGGTGTTCATGATGCGAATCAAAAGCTCGAATATTACCGAAAGAGCCTACACAGGGAAATAGTTAGATAATTGTTGGCAAGTAAAATCAAGAAGATAAATTCACCTAAGAAGAAGCCTTGAAGACGGTCTGAGTCAGTCCTTCTGGATCAGCATTCTGGAGTTTTGCACGATCCTCAGGATGGCAAATGAGGTTTTGTAGCTCATCTTGAGTATTATCCTCCGATATTCATATCTTATCACCATATTTTTATTCCTAGAGCTTGTCCCAGGAGGTTGCGGATCGATCCTTAGTGGTAGCAGGCTCCTAAAATAAGACATGTCAAATAAAAGTGAAATATAGAAATTAAACAAAATTGATATGCTCAAGGAAAATCCTTACCTTGCCACTTCTTTACCACTTCCTCGGGATGACTTAGAGGAAGTGACATCTTCACCCAAGGGAAGAATCGGTTCAGTGTTTCTTACAGGCACAGGTGAAGAAACACCCTCGGAAGTGCCTAGTTCATTCAGGATAGACAGATTATCCGATGTTTCGAGAGTAGGGGGTGGAAGTCCTATCAGATAAAATGGCAACAGGGGGGACGGGTACTGCATTTTGATCCGTCAAAAACTACATTCGGGCATCTAGGCAAGTTAATCCTCTCCTCTTGATTATGGCTGAGAATTCAGCAGCAAATAAGGATGAAGGATTCATAGTCGCGAGGTAAAAATCTGAAATAAATAAAAAGACAAAGTTAATACCTGGAGGAATGCTAATCACACCAGATTTCATTGTTTTTCACCTCTTGGAATGAGCCTTGGACACGGGATGTATAAAGAGGTTTCCCAATGATATAGGATCGAACCGCCTCTTTTAGAGTCCAACGTCCAGATGGAACAATTTTTAACCTATGAAAGAGGACATCTAGTTCTTCTGCTATATCTCTACTCCATAGGATCTTGTCTAGGGAATTCTAGGTGGTTGAAAAAGGGTCCACCTGGATATCTTGGTCTTAATGAATGTAAAAGAAAAAAATCTTTAAATCCCTTAAGGGAGGAAGGACGGTTAGTAAAGCTTCGCCAAAGATCTGGGTTTTTATTGAAGAAGGTGAAGTCTTCTGTGTCACGACATCTGGGTTCTATCAATGCCCAGGCAAGGTCACCGTCCAATTCGAATCCTAGGTTATGACATATCCAGTGTTAGCCTACCAGGTCTGCCCATGCATTAGGATGTATTTGAGCCGGACAAAGGTTGAAAGCAGTAAGGGTTTGAGCAAGTCTGTAAGGTAGCGGGAAATAAAATCCGAAATTTATATGCTGGAGATACATAGTGAAATATGCGGGAGGAGGAGACGTAGCTCGGTCAGAATAATTAGGTAATAAACTGTCTACCTGATTCATCCAAGGAAAGGTTTCCCTATACTCCCGAATATAGTTTTGATGAATAATGGACGCAATCTCTCCAACCCTAGTTATTTCTCGGTCTGTTGGTTGCCTTGAGCTCGCTTCATTAGGGGTCTGTGTCTTTCGGGAGCGCCTAGGTTTAGAATCCTGGTTTTTTCCCATACCTAATCTAAAACCTAGAAAATTTTGATGTGCAATTTGGGTGCTGGTTCATACAGATTCTATCAGTATTCCTAAGGCTATATCAGAAAAATATCATTTGCGAATCATCAACAGAGAAGTAGTATAAAATAGCATGCTATGAAGAAGAGGAAGAATAAGTACCTGGTTGACAAATAAACTTTGATGGTCGGAAAAATGGAAGAGACGATTAGAAGAAAGCCTCCGTTGGTGAAGACAAGCTCAAGATTTAAATCCTCGTAAGATAGAGAAGCAGAAGTTGAAATAGCTCGAAATTGGTAAAAGAAGAAAGGAGGAAATTGAGCTATTTATAAGAAGAGATTCAAATTCAAAAATGCACCTCTTAGGGTTTCCTGCGAAACGGCTCGAGGGACAGATATAGACCATTCATCAGCGAGCGTGAGGCTCAAGTTGTCAGGTATTAATTATCTTTTAAAAAGCAAAAAGATGCTTGAAATGATGACGGTTCAGTTCTGTGAACCTTATCCGAACATTTGATACGGTTTCCCTGGCGATCACACGTGAATCACATTGGGTCAACCTTAAAAGGTCTCCAATCACTAAGGAGGGGACTACTGATGATAATCAGTGCAATGGTGAAAGACTGGGTCATGAACCCGAGAACTCAGGTAATCACACAAGAATCACATTGGGTCTACCTTAAAAGGTCTCTAATCACTCAAAGGGGACTAATGATGACAAATCATGTATTTAAACAACGAGGATCGGATCTGTGATACTGACAACCCAGATGACCGGATCTGGGGCTCAGTTTTCCAGGATAATTGATGCGCGCTCGGCGTGATATAAAATAATGCAATTTAAGTGTAGGTACTGAGCACTCAACTCGAGGGCAGTGTACCCTGTCGTTGTCAAGTAATAATCTGGATGTAAGTCCAGGTATCGTACCCAAAAGGAGAAAATATCTCTACGAATCCTAATACTAGGGGGTTGGCGTGGCAAAGGCGATAAAACAAGTTTTGTATGAAACTAAATTAACCCTACTCCTACTCCTAACTACGATCGATCATCATAATAACTTCTCGTACTGGATTAAACAGGCAAACAATCGATTCCCAACTGATCTTATT
>CAOJCR010882495.1:0-10421 GCA_948330485.1 Euphorbia neoarborescens | reverse complement strand
AGAGAAAAACATCTCTTAGAGACTTGGATTATTTCTGTTTCTAGTTTGAACATAATATTTTTCATTTTTGTTACCCCATTGTAATATTTTTGTTATTTTGGAGTTATAACACTAAATTGACCTTTTTCATATCTAACATTAACCCCTATTGTTACAAGCCCCCAAGTTCTCTAATTTTGCTCCTTGGCCAATAACTGCACCAGAATTGGCATTAGTTCACTATGTGATATGTGTTATGCATGATTAAGTGTGTTTATCCGTTCCATCTCAAGTTTTTAGTGCAGCGTGACATATATTGAGGTGCATTATTTGATTATATAAACTCTATTCGCTCCTTGTTATTTGATGAGTCAAATCTTATTGAATTTGGGTATCAGATGGTTGAAAACTTTTTGTATCCTCTTTGTTGTTTGAAACGGTGTTGCATACTTTAGAATAGATGACTCTTGTGCAGTTAAATCCATAGTGGATTTCCAAGTGAAAATAGAAAATTTGATTCTGTGTTTTGAGTTATTTGCTCGAGGACAAGCAAAAATTTAAATGGGGGTAGTTGATAAGGTCAATATTGACCTTGTCCTTTAGGTATAATATTGGATCATTTGGTATTGTTTTCGAGTCATTTATATGGTTTATTTTGTTTTATGTCGTTTGTTATTTTTTATAATTTTTTTGTACATTTTGTTAGCTTGAGGTATGTTTATAATGTTTTTCATGTTGTAAGTATAATTTAGTCTAATACCTTGATGCCGTTATACATTTCCTATTTGCTTTGGATAAGTATTTGTACTCGGGATGAGTATCGGATATAGGAAACCATAAAAGAGAAGGAAATTTGAAGGAACTAGAGCAATACATCATGTGGAAAAGGTAACACGTTGGGCAAAGTGGTGGAAATTGGAAAGAGAGGCTACATGTTCACGTGCTAGCCAGACACACAAAGTTAGTAGCGTGACACATCATATTTTTGGTGTTACATGATCTGTCTTGCTCATGATGGAAATTTCCCATTTAGCAGAAGATAGACATGTTGGCGTATCCCTACGTGGCACATTATGTTATGATTGTTCTTGGAAATCTTTATTTGGCAGTACTTGGATATGTTAGCTTGTCAGGATGGAACACGACATGTCAAGATGGATTTTTACGATTCATAAACAATTTGATTATTTTAGGACTCTGTATTTTTACCTAGCTATATATACTATACTTATAGGATTTCGTTAGCATCTTTCTTTTAGCTCTTTCTTTGGAACCCTAAACATGTAATAGAGTTCACTTTCAAGTATTTGTATTGATTTTGGGTAATTTCGGACTAAGTTTTTCTTTAGAATCCTCCCCATTGACGGTTGTCAATCGCGAGATTGGACTCACCGTCAGAGGTTCGCCTTCAACGATTTCAGATGGCCAGAATTCGGTTGATCAAGTTAGAGGGTATAAGTTTATTCTTCTTGTTCTTTTGTTTTGATTAACTAGTTAGAGTCTGCGACATTCATTCTGGTTGATTGTATACATTAATTCATTCCATGTATATTTGATGGGTTAAGTTTTCTACTATTGAATCTTGATTGTTATTTTTCCATTTATGTTTTATTTTTTTGTTGAATTGGTCTCATAAGATTCTTATTTCACCGATTTTATATTCGAAGCCTTACTTAGATTCACACCTAAGAAACCTTTAGGGATGACAGCCCCGGGAACTAATAGGCTCTTATATTCTATTCTCTAGAGCTATACTGCCTCCAAATAAGGGAAAACAGCTAGGTAGCATATAGAATCTAGATCTTCTAATTCACATCACTTGATAAACAAAATTAGGGTTTAATAGTTAAATCAATTTCAGTAATTTAATTGGTTGTATAGAATCATCATCATTAATATTCATAGACTCGTTAAACTAGAGATTGATGATACAATGTGCAAAGCACATGCATTTCGCATGTAAAACAAGTATAAATCATGTGTATTTTGTGCATTTAATGAATATTTTTGTGTTAGATTGTGTATTTTGCAAGGATTTCAAGACTCAAGGTGTTAAGAGGACATTTAAAAAGAGTCGGGACAGACGGGACAAAAAATGGATGAAAGACAGACAAAAGAACAAAAATAAAGAAAACTGGACAGGGCTCTATCGCGATCACGACCCAAGATATCGGGATCGCGACCTAAAGAAGAAATCAAGGCTAAAGTTTCAGGGATCCATTGCGATTGTGAACCCACCTGTCGCGATCAAGACCTTGGTAAAAATTCAAACAAAAGTTACAGGGATCTGTCGCGATCGCAACCTGCTCGAAATTCAAACTGTTAGGAACAACGATCTGTATGAAATAGTCATTGTTCTCCCTCCTAATTCCCTCCAAATTGAAGTTTATCCACTCTAAACCAATCCTAAGACATCTCAGCACCTTGCAACCAATCAAAACACATTATAACCACCCTAAAAATAACCATCAAAGGAGTAAGAAGAAGCCTCTACATCTAGAGAAGACATCCTTTTTGTATAAAGAAGGATTACAACTCCACAAAGAGTTGTAATTCTCTCCATGGTTCTTTATTTTCTGTTTGATTATGAGTTAATCATACTCTTCGTATTTGATCACTTACTTGCATAAAATTCCCCGGAGTGATGACAAACTCCCTTAGAGCAATCTCTAAATTGATTGACAACCATTACATAGATTGAATGTTAGAATTTTTGTTGCAAGAATACTTAATTATGTGTGTTGTTCTTCAAACAACTTGTTCTTCAAACATCTTGTTCTGGAAATAAGATGGAATTGGTTTATGATAATTGATGATTCTTTGTTTGATTCTTGGTTTAAATACTAGATATGCATATTGAGTTAATCAACACCAAGTGTATATGGAATAAGATTGAGTTTTCATGTTATTTGAGGAGGTAATATGGATATTATGCATGAATGTTTAATTACATGAAATAAACTTATGATATTGTTTGTTATTATAATAAAAAGATATAAATGCCATATGTTTAATGCATGCACGAATTAGATGGAGTTAATTACACTTAATCTAATGTTAAAATAATTGTATTAATCAAAAGATGATATTTCTCCATACATTTGAATCACAATCAAAGTTAATTAGTTTACAAGAATAGTTTACAAAAATCTTAAGTATTTCAAGTCATTCTTTATAGATTTTGTTTTATGATAAAGATGCTCTTTTGTAATAATGATTTGTTGTGGGATTCACAACAAAAACCAACTTCAAGATTATTATAAACAGAATATATGAATATATAATTCACTGTGTACATTTTTCCTTGTGGGATCGATACTCAGACTTAAGAAATCCATTTTATATTACTTGTGCGACCTGTATACTTACGGTATTGTGTAAATTTATGTTGTTAAGACCAACTATATGTGGGTATATACATAATCAACCATTACATGCCATGATTTTACTTAGAAAATCCGCACCAATTGACCCCAATTTTATTACAAAGTGCTCATAGATTGATCATTATGAGTAGGTTATAGTAGATTAGATTTAGTTTTAGGTAATATACATAATTTAATTAAAGTTCTCGCTAAAGACACGCAAGAAACCATAGTATAAATATGGCTCGACAAGACTATGACGCCAAAAGGGAGTCCCGTCAGAAGGTCAGGTACAGCCACTCCTCAATTTGACAGGGAACCAGGCAAAAAAGTTAGTATCACCTACCACCTTGCAGCAGAGACTCGACCACCTGCCACCCAAAGGCAGTGACATATGGAAACCTTCCACCACTATATAATCATTAGAATCCACCAACAGAAAGGGATCTGGTATTGCTCTCCTTTAAGCTCTCTCTCAAAAATATTACTTTTCTCACAGGTTACTAACTTAAGAATCGGAGGGGATTAATCAGAGACACCCCCTTTCCAATCAGATCCTTACATTTTACAAGTCATCGGAGCAACTCCAACCATCAAGCAGACTCAGTTCCGATGAGCACTTCTCACACTCGTTATCAATTGGTGCGGTGAGCGTGGACTAGTTGTAAGCATGGCTCACACTGTGCAGAACCTAAACCCCTCAGATTCAGCTGGCCTGTACCAGGTCTATACCCCACCGGTGCTCTGCCCCAAGCCAGCATGCAGGAGCAGGCGGTGGTGCGACAAAGCATCCTCGATCATTGCGGCATCACTTTTGAGCATGCCGCTATACTAGAGGTACCCACCATACTGACAGTAGCATTCCCCGCACACCAGCCTCCCACCATGGCAGCAGCTGCATACCAAACGCCCCCTCAACCTTACCTAACGGCCAACCTTCCTGTTGAGACTGCCTACTCTTCCACGGGCCAGGGTATGTACTACCAGGACCCCTTAGTGAACCCATCCGCATAGCATAACTCGTGGGGATATGGACCATATCCTTGGCCCCCCTACCCATACTTGTATTACATGCCAAAATCTTCCCCGCACTATCCTCCCCCGCAAACTCCTCCACTTTCTCCAGTCTCCTCTACACCTGTCTTCCCTCAACAAGCCGACCCTCAGTTAAAAACTGCTGCAGCATTATCAACAAATCTGCTGGCAGATCTTAGGTTTGAGGCCCGACTTAGGTAGGGATTGGATACGTATAATGTGGCTTACCAAGACCCTATCGTCCATTCTTCAGAGTTTCCGTTCTGTCGACACATATTGGATATGCCATTTGATCACAAGTTCAAACAGATCACCATAAAAAGATTATGAAGGGAAGGATAACCCTAAGTACCACATCCGAACATTTATCAAGAAAATAAGGCTCGCTGGGGCCACTGAAGGTTTAATGTGCAGGCTTTTCAGCACTACTCTAAGGGGGCCCGCCTCCTTATGGTTTGACAATCTTGACCCAGGCTCTGTCATGGGCTGGAGCCACTTAGATAAGCTCTTTTGTGCCAACATTTCTGGCACTATACCTATTGGCAAACCATCCCGCAGCATCCATGATGTTAAGCAAGCCCCCGATAAGCCCTTAAGGAAGTACATCTAGCATTTCAATTGGGCCTATTTAAATGTGAAAAATCTTAACTTTACCATGGCATATGAAGCTTTTATACACAACACCACCAATCGAAAGATGCGCCATGAACTCATCATGCTAAGGCCAAAGGACAGGATTGCCATGATAACCTGGGCCAAACGTTTTGTGGAGGCAGATGAGGTAGAGGAGGAACCTCGCTGTAAGAAAAAGGCAGATAGCAAATCTTCTGTCGGCCATCATCAAAGCAGGGCAGAGATAGCCACCATCGGTAAGATAGAACAGACTGCTTCAAGGGAAAAAGGGACCGCCGCTATATGCCCTACTAAAAACCCGCCAACAAGAAGGTGATGGAGGCTTCCATAGGTCGTCTCCCTTCCAGCCGCCCTAATAGTCAACAAGTCAGCCGAACCATACTGCCAATATCACAAGGCGAAAGGGAACAATACGGAGAGTTATAGAACTTTGGCCCAGCAAGTGGAAAGCATGATTCAAAAGGGACGGGCAAAACCCACTGAATCCAGACAAAGCAACATATTGCCCCGACCCCAGGAAGAAAGACAACAGACAAATTGAGAAGTGGCACGACCGGTAAGAGGTAGCAGGGCGTGGTGATGATGATAGCTGGGGGACCAAAAGTGGATGTAGCCCTGGTTCATCCCAAGAAAAAGGTAGCAAAGTGGCACCAGCAAGAGACCCTAACCCCCCCCTCCCATTTCAATGGATCAGCAGTGTGGCGGCAAGACACTCAGACGCTCTTATTGTTGAAATAGGCATGGAAGGCTTCACAGTGAGGCAAGTACTTTTGGACATCGGGAGCTCAGTTAACCTTATTACCAAATAGGCTACAGGACAAATCGAACTCACTCCCAAGCAGATCCAACCTGTCCACTCCCCGCTAGTCGGGCTTGGGGGCCACCTAGTCCCAGTATTAGGCCAGGCCACCTTGCTACTAGAGGCAAGAGATGACAAGCAGGTATGACAAACGAAAGCCCAGTTCATGATCGGGGAATGGCTACATTCGAGGGAGTCAACAGGCTGCCCAGGAAACTTACCTGGCATCGTTATAGCCCCCGACTGAAATAGAATGATAGAAGAACAATGGGCGAAAGCAAACACTCCCAAACACCTTCCAAGGATCTCCTCTTGCTTCGCTCGTTTGGTACATTAATGTAAGCATTTTGCTCTGAATCTGAATACATTTGGTGTTTTCTCTCTTCCTTTTCGACATATAACAGATGCCTAGAACACTCCAAAAAGCTATCATCTTCCTCCTTTATAATTTATGAGGTGGCTGACCAGTCACCCCTCACTAACTCTTTCAACATCAGGAGGCGATTGACCTGTTCTCCCTCGCTAATCAGGTTTTTCCACGAAGCGATTGAGCATCTCTCCTTCATGAGCCCTCTGCAAGTTATGAGGCGGCTGACTAGTCACCCCTCGTTAACTTCCTCAACATCAGGAGGCGATTAACCTAGTCACCCTTGCTGATCAGGTTTTGACATGAAGTGATCAAGTATCTCTCCTTCATGAGCCCTCTACAACTTATGAGGTGGCTGACCAGTCACCCCTCACTAACGCTTTCAACATCAGGAGGCGATTGACCTGCTCTCCCTTGCTGATTAGGTTTTGCCATGAAGCGATTGAGAATCTCTCCTTCATCAACCCTCTACAAGTTATGAGACGGCTGACCAGTCACCCCTCATTAACTCCCTCAACATCACGAGGCGATTGACCCATCTTCCTCGCTGATCAATTATTAGTCGTGGAGTGATCGAGCTTCTCTCCTTTACCGACCTTGTGTAAGTCATAAGGCGGCTGATCCGTCACCCCTTACTGACTCCATACTTCTATCACAGGGGGTAAGTTAACCAATGCACTATCATATATATTATGTCATGGGGTGATCGACTGACTCTCCCCTAATGATCTATTATATGGTACAAGAACAGGTCCTCACATCCCTCAATGAACACAAATCAAGGCAACAGAAAAGGAAAAGAAGACATTTACCAAAAACCACAAAAGGCTCCCTTCATTACTCAGAATCATTGGTAAATACAAAAGCATTCAAAGTACGCAACTAATAGCTAAAGCTCTACAAAAGCTACTCGGGGATTGGGGGACAATATTAAGGAACAGTTGAATATTTAAATATGAAGCATCACCTAATTAAGACAATATTCAAACAGTGATGTCTACTCTAAAAAGGTGCCAGACCTTCGAATTGCATCCATCTCATACATTAGAATCTGGTTGAACCACCCAGATAACTAGTTCTACCATCCCAAGACCAATGATTTCTATCTCTGTACACATGCGCCATGCGTACCCATCTGGAGACTCGCAAGATCTTTCATTGCACGAACGTCCCACCTTCTTCTTATTCATCTAAAGACCAGGGGTACTCAACCCCCTTTACTCGAAGAACTTGCTTCACGCGTAACAACAAAGTTGTCTCTGTCTGATCCACTTTATGTTCAGAAGGGAGAGGGACCTTAGCGGAAACAAACTCCTTCCCCTGCCACAAACGGGAGTGCCAATACAGCATTGCCCAAAGAAGCGAGAAAGGCAGATGCACTAGTAATCATTTTCATCCCTTAAGGCATCCCACTCCTTCTCCTCTTGGGCTCGAGATTGAACAGCTTTCTCTTTGGCCTTCTTGGCTTCCACTTCTCCCGTCGACAAGTGACCAGTTCAATTTCTTTGCCCTTCAATAGGCTTTGCAACCTATCTATCTATCCCAAACTCTGGAAGCGCTCGTCCAGTATATGGACCTCTTGCTCATGGCATTCACGTACCGCCTACTTGACATGTTCTTCAGAGTCCTGCCTCACTTCAGCCTGGCATTGGAGCGCCTCATCTCTCGCTTTATCGTGGCATCTGGCCACCTCCGCAGCATCCCTCCTGGCCTTCTCAGCTATAATGGTGGCCTCGAGATTCCTTCGCACCGCCAGCTACTCTTGGGCGGTAGATAAATCTTTTTTTCACTTGGTCTAGCTCCCTTTCCTCAGACAAAAGTTGACAAGAGTCATTGACAACACAAGATGTCACGTGCAGCAAATCATTCATACCCTGCTCCAAAACAAAATCATCAAGCACCCCCGATTATCATAAACAAAGCTACAAGAGTACTCGAGAAATTACCCTTATGATGCGATGAAAGCCCCTGTCTGCGACACCCGCGTCAGAAGCACGAGGCAATAATCAATTATCCCTCAAACGGAATGTGTCACGAAGTGACTCATAGGGAAGGTTATCTTCCCAAGGAATATCGTGCGAGGTTCATAGAGGGAAAGGGACGAGGCGAGGTGAGGTGGCACCACAGTGGACACGTCATCTCCTGCGGTAGGCAAAGTTGTTTTCTGAGAGCCAGCTCCCCCTAACGCCAACCTAGGCCACCAACCTCCTCTAACGGCGAAACCGCCCTCACCATGGGTAGCTCAAACGCCATATCCTCTCGCGATTCCTTCTCCAGTTCCTTCCCCAAAGGAGGTTCCACCACAGAAGCAGGCTCAAAGGAAGGAACACTCGACCCCAAAGAGTCCAGAAGTGCCTTACTGTTTCCCTCCTCTCCTAACACCTCGGTCACGCCCACTGTTTCCTCAACTGTTAGAATCTCTCCTACCATAAAGCCCTCGAGGTCCTCATCCACTTCCAAGGGATAAGCCTTTGTCTCGGCCTCAACCCTCACTTCCTGCAAAAGCATAAGGGCCTTAGGTCACAGGTCCTGCCATAAAAATGCTCAACTATCGCTTAAAGCTCGTAGTTTTTACCTCCTCGAAATGAGCCCTTTTAGAAACAGGCTCACTCCCCTCAATATTTCCTTCAACCTCACCGATGTGAATCCCTGCCTTAGTAGGGAGCTCATCGGCTTTAGGACCTTTTCCTGAGGCTCCTTCACTTAAGCCTATGCCCCCGGTGCAACAAAAGGGGAAGTACTTGCAAGAGCGGGAGAATCCCCTTCCTTCTCTTTGAGGAACTCACTGAACTCAAGGTTTCTTTGGTTGTATTTTCAACTGGCCATAGTACGTAGTAACTCCGCTTATTGCCTCATCTCAGACTCGCTATCAAAAGAAAGTATGACAGCTGAGGGACAATTTTTGGAAGTTTTCACAAACAACTTCCTTCGATATGCTAACTTTTTCTTCCCGCGAGGGAATCGTTTCTGTAGTGGGGGAAATCGTTCAAAATAGATGTGTTCCCTTAGGGAATCGGAGCACAGAAGAAGACGATGATGGTGCAAAAAGCTATTTGGCATAAATGAAAAAGTATGACAGGAAGACAGCGACGATGAAAAACCCTACACAGACGTTTTCCATCTATATATACCCAGAGGGAGGGGGGCACCCATCCGTTACATACAGAACCAGTAGCAATAATGTTGAATCAGGGACAAGTGTCACAATGGAATAAGTTCTCCCCACCCAACCAACCTCGCGTGACGTGCAACACGTTTTTTCCCTTAAACATCATAAATACAGGACGTGTGTATCCCTTATTGATTGGTTGGGCACAAAATGGACATTTACATATTATCATGACATAGTAAAAAAAAATACAAACTCCCATTCAAACGATCCAACTTTAAATTCAAAAGCCATCACTCATTTTTCTTATTTTTATGCTTAGTTTTTCTTTATTTCACATTAGTTAGTCAATAATTTTGGGCTTCCATTTTACTATAAATAGGGTGCATTCTAAGTTGTAAGATCTTCAATGAAGCAATATAATTTCTTCTCTTTTAAGAGAGTTTATTTAGGCTTCTGAGCATTTTGGTATCAGAGCAGGTTCTTCAGCTTCCTGCGTTCTCGGTTTCGTGAAAAAAATCCGTATTTATTCGGATTCGATGCAATCACGACTGTCCCCTCCAAAACAATACCTTCTGATCATTTTCTTACAAATCTGACACCGTAGACGTGCTCGAAAAGGCCAAAACCCTTGGGCCATCAAATTTTGCGATCAACGGAGACCTCTAAACGTCTGAACGGAGCTCGTCGAAATATCGCCAGTTACTGGAATTCCAAGGTTTAAGATGATGACGTCAGCACCACGTCACTGGCGCATCATCACCATGTCAACACCATATCAGCACCACATCACTGCCACATCATCGCCACGTCAATGTCACATCAGTGCCACATCACTGCCACGTCACCGCCATAACATTGCCACGTCGCCGCCATATCATCGCCATGTCAACACCACATCACTGCCATGTCACTGTCACGTCGGCACCGCATCACTGCCACATCATCGTCACGTCACTGTCACATCATCACCATGTCACTGCCACGTCACATTTTGTAAGGTGAAAAAAAACATTTGTTTAATCCTTATACTTTTCAAAACATACAATTTAGCCCTTATTTCATATAAATTATTCTTTTTACCCTTATACTTTTCAAAAATTGCCAATTAAACTTCTATTTCTCGCAAGTTAA
>CAOJCR010881852.1:0-11203 GCA_948330485.1 Euphorbia neoarborescens | reverse complement strand
TTCTTTTCTTCCTGAATTTCATTATATTGGGTCTGATATTTCAAAGTCCAGAGAATTTTATGAAGATTTATTAATTAAGTCTGGTTCTGTTGTTATTACCCAAACTTATGATAGAAATAACAGTATTAGCTATAGTAAATGTAAAATTATTAAGGTCTTTGATTATGAAAACTGGAATTTCCAGCCATTCCAGTTACTCCAGACAGATGAAAAGTTTCCTCCTGTTAGTTATTATAATTATCAAGAAACATGGAACAAAGCTTTCTTAATGAGATTTTATAATCATTCCTGGTTTTATTATTTTGATGTGGTAAATACTCAAGAGAAGTTTTCCAACTGGTTTATCGAATGGTCAAGTTTTTATGCTCCTGCACCCGAATCTTTCCCTCCTGAAGTTATTAATGGAAACAACAAGTTCTTAGCTTTTCAACACAAAACACATAATCCTGCTCAGATGATCAAATTTCTAAAGATGTATACTGTTCCTTGAATTTTGTCATGGACCTATATGTATGGCCTTAAAGATTGTCCTCTTCCTACTTTATACCGAATTTTTAAAACTAATTTTTGGAAAAAAAAAATTGATAAAAATAAAGTCTCAAGTAATAATATTGCTGCAAAGTGTTCTGTTGAAATAATTCGGTCCGAACCTCCATCATGTTTCTTGCAAGAAAAGGAAGAATTAATCAAGCAACTAACTCAAGTTTCTAATGAGAAGGAATTTAATAAAATTGTCGAAAAATTATTTGCCTCACGTGGTTCATCAGAGAATTCTACTGAACATACTCCTGGGATTCAGAGATTTCTACAAGACAGTCAGGATCCATATCATAATGTAAACTTTGAATTTTGATAATGTAATAATATAAATTAATAATGTAAAAAAAAAACTCGTATAGTCAAAACTGATTGTACCAGGGCTATGGCAACAAAGAGCAAAATAAATTTGCTCGCTTGGTTTTTGCCAAGGCAAAATTTAGAGCATTTTTTCATCACTTTTACTTTTTTTATTTCATCACTTCTATTTTTTTTTTTTACTTGCTATTTCAAAAGAATTTTCGTCTGCTATAAAATAATAATGCACCTGTCTACTAGTACTACTGTTCGAGATAATATTGTTATTGTTCGAGATAATGTTGCTATTGTTCAAGATTACAAAGCATCTATTTACTTCAACTTTATTCCTGTTCATTTCACCAGTTGTCTTCAATTATTCCTGTCTCAAAATGACTACCACTCAAAGGATGTAACTTCACTTCAATAATGGATGTCTACTACTTTAATAATGCTACTTCCACTAAAGTCACAACTTTAATAATGCCACTAGTAGAGATTCCTTTGGTCTGGTACGCAAAGACTTTTTCAGTACTCATGCTATATAATCCTGCTTCAAAAAGAAAGAAGAGCAGAGCGAAAATACTACAATCTTCAAAAAATTAGAGAAAACAAAAATGTACTTCTTAGAATTTCCATTTCTTTTTATAATAAATCTTTAGATTTACAGTTAGTATTCCTGTCATCATGTAATCATTGTCCAGAGTCTTCAAGTACTTCTGTTTGTAATCCTTCAATTAATCAAGGTATATTTTAATCCTTATCTTCGCTCTCATTATGCCTGAATTAATAGATCGTTCAATTTATTCTCATACTTATAATCAAGTTTCAAATTTAAATCCTTCTACTTCTACTGATACTATTAATAATTTTATCAACGGAATTTTTCCTATGAATTTATATTCTTCTCATACTGATTTACAAATTTTAATGGGAAAATTAGTTTTATTATAACAAAATTTTGAAATAAAATTACGATTCTGTATTATTAGAAATAATCTTAGTAAAATTATACCAATTCAAACAAAAATAGAATTAATTAAAAAATTAATAAACTTTATAAATGAAATAATGTTTCATAATTTTGAATAAAATGTTATCTTATACTAGAAAATACGTAGATATTATTAGTTTACAAATACAATATCATGAAAAATGTTACTTAATTTGTAAAGATTTACACAAAGTTGCTACTAGATTAAATTGTATTAAGAATATAGAAGAAATTATTCAAATGGAAAAATATCATTTTGATTATATTATTTATTATAAGAAAAAATTGTCTTTTTTTATGTTATAATGTCTAGATATATACAAGAATTTATAAATTATTTTTCTCAAATTTGTTTTATTTATACACCTGATATAATTCAATTAAGAAATTCTTTAATAACGTTATACGAAGAAGAAATTACTACTCATGACATGTAACATACAAATGAAATATGTATAAGATATAATATGTGTATTAGTTTTGAAAGAAAGTTACAAGTTATTCAGTTATTAATTGAAATTTTTGAGCTTTACCTATAATTTCAATATTTAATTCGATTATTTACAATATTTTTTAAATTATGTCCAGATATAACCTGAATTACATTTTTTGATATCAAAACCAAAAGATATATATATATATATATATAATGTTACTGATTCTCATCAAACTCGTCAAGCTAACTTATTTGGATTCCATTGTCTGCATCTCGGAACAAGGCAAACGCTTCTTTATTCCTGCCACATTTTACATTCTCATTTATATACAACTCCAAGTAACCACGTTTCTCTCAGGCATTTCACCAAACAGCTTTCACGCAACACCCGCTTTAACACTTGCATTAATGATCGAATTCCAGAAGGCTAAGTCAAGTCAAGAAATTGCATCAAACACCTGTCGGACAAACCCCAAATTACCACAAGGGAAGAACATTATGATGAGAGAAGTTTGCAAAAGGGGATCCTGCAATAGGCCGAAAAGAAGAGCTTGAACGTGAGTTTGATTTCCTGATTCCAAGTGGGATGGAGAAACGAAAGACATGAGAAGGAATGGGAAAGAGTGGAAATCAGGATGAACGCCACGGCGGCTCGGTGGATGCGAAGATTAAGATGGTGTTCCATGTGAAAGATTCAAGGGTTGGCTGGCCAATGTGGAGACTTGGGTGCGTGGAGGATATCAGTTTGGTAGAAACTAGCAATCTTATAAGAAGAGGGAGGGATGGAATGATTTAATGAGGTATTATTTGTTGCAAATGGCAAATTCTATTTTTTTGTTCTTTGTTTTCTTCATTCTCTTCAACTTCTCTTCCAATCCTTTTCTCAGACATGTTGCTGCAACTGATAGTTCAGTTTATGCTTCTTTCCTCAATTGCCTCGAAAACGAAACAAACCCACAAAATCAAATCTCAGACTTTGTCTACTATCAAACCAATGTTTCTTATACTTCAGTTCTTCGAGCTTACATTCGGAATGCACGCTTCAATACCTCAACAACCCCGAAACCACAAATCATTATAACCCCAAATCAGATAACCCATGTCCAAGCCGCTGTCCTATGCACTAAAAAAGTCGGTTACCAGCTCAAAATCCGCAGCGGCGGTCATGATTTTGAAGGGATTTCTTACACCTCAGATATTCCCTTTTTCGTTCTTGACATGTTTAATCTTCGTTCAATTCAAATCGATATAAAAAACGAATCGGCTTGGGTTCAGGCCGGGGCTTCACTTGGGGAAGTTTACTATGCAGTTTGGCAGAACAGTAAAGTTCATGGATTCCCCGCCGGCGTTTGCCCTACTGTTGGTGTCGGCGGGCATATTAGCGGCGGTGGGTATGGCAATATGTTGAGGAAATATGGGTTGACTGTGGATAATGTTGTTGATGCTCAAATAGTTGATGTTAATGGGAAGCTTATGGACAGAAAAGAAATGGGTGAAGATTTGTTTTGGGCAATTAGAGGTGGAGGAGGAGCAAGTTTTGGTGTTGTAATTTCATACAAATTAAAACTTGTTCCTGTTCCTGAAATAGTTACTGTTTTTAAAGTGGAAAAAACAGTTGAACAAAATGCTACTGATATGGTTTATCAATGGCAATTGGTCGCTCCAAAAACAGACTCTAATCTCTTCATGAGGGCGTCCTTACAGCCTGTGAAAGGGGGAAATCAGATTACTGTAAGAGCATCTATCGATGCTTTATACTTGGGAAGTGCTGATAGTGTTGTGTCTTTACTGGGGAAAGAATTTCCCCAGTTGGGATTGAAGAGGGAGAATTGCATACAACTGAGTTGGATTCAATCTGTTCTATGGTGGGCAAATCTTGGTACTAAAGACATATCAGGCATGCTCGATAGGAAGCTTGACAGAGCTAAATTTGGTAAAATAAAATCAGATTATGTGCAGAATCCCATATCTAAAAATGGGTTGAATTTGATATGGAAAAAGATGATTGAATTGGGGGAAACTGGGCTGGTATTCAATCCTTATGGTGGAAGAATGGGAGAAATACCTGAATCAGATACCCCGTTTCCGCACCGAGCGGGGAACTTGTTTAAGATCCAATATTCAGTGAAATGGAAGGAAGAGGGAAATGAGGCAGGGCGCAAGTACTTATCTCAGATAAGGAAATTACATAGTTTTATGACTCCATATGTAACAAAGAACCCAAGAAGTGCATTTTTGAGCTATAGAGATCTTGATATTGGTGTGATGAGTGGTGGAAAAGATGATTATGAAGAGGGCCGTGTTTATGGACTCAAGTATTTTAATGGCAATTTCGATAGATTGGTCAAAGTGAAGACTGCAATTGATCCTAACAATTTCTTCAGAAACGAACAGAGCATCCCTACTCTTCCTAGTAAGGCATAAATGATCCGTTGTTTTGTCAATTGTCGTCAAAAGAATTATGCACTATAAACTTAAGTAATCAGAAGATACTTGGAGAAGTTCCGTTGTGCATCGGGACTATGTGATCCCGGCCGCTGGATGTGTCACATCAGTTATAGCATATGGGCTGACGTGTCAACTGCATGGATGACGTGGCGTACATCCAACGGCCACAACCAGGACCACATGGTTCCGGCACACAACAACAGAATTTCTTAAATAATTGTCTCGTCAATTGGCTTACTACAATAAAGATAAAGGTTCTGTTCTTTTGAACTTAATTTCAGTTCAATTCTATTAGTAATTTATTATTATTAATTAATAAAAAAATAATAAAATGATTATTATTATTATTAATATTGTAATTGTTTTATTATTATATATAATTATTTACTTTATATTATTTTATAATTATTATTATATTTATAATAATTATTATAAAAATCAATATTTAATTCAGTTTAATTTTTTTTGTTGTTACAATTAATTCAGTTTAGTTCAGTCTAAAAGAACAGAGCTAAAGTCATCTAGATAGGGATGTGTATTATTTAATTATTGTATGCATTGTTATCTCTCGAGCATGTATGAATAAATACACTTATTTTGTTGATTCAATCAGGATTATTATAAAAAATTTCTAAATGTATAGCGAATTAACCTGCGAGTTCTAGTTTACATAAAAATGCAAATTAATTTTGTAACAGGAATTCTAGATTGGAATTCCACTAAATATAGTCTCAATGAGGACATATATGTGGTTCATATACCAAAAATTAACTTGGCTTGATTTGCCTAGAGTATTCTGTCTCTACTGCAAAACTGAGGCACTTGTTGAAAAATTTTCTTGATTTTGTAGAGTGAATTGCATGATATATTATAGATATGAAAGTTTTGAGATACAGTAACTATTGTTAGTTGTTGATTTCAATAAATTGTTTCATATTTTTATACATAAATATATGTATGCATTAGAGATTATATAATTATTTTTTTTCTAATATAATGCAGCTTATACCTTTCCTCCTCCTCCTCCTGCTGCTGCTTCTTCTCGATGCAGCTTTTATCCGCTACTACAGTTGATTTGCTGCAGCTTGTTGGGCCTAGTAGCCTTCTGCTAAGGAACCTGAACTTTATTATATACTGTATAGCTAGAACGTGAGCTCAAGTACAGAAGCTAACGATTTAATTAAGTGATCAATTGCTTCACAAAGCTAGTCTGGTAGCACGTTTTTCCTTTCTAGCAAGTAGCCAAGCAAGCAATAGCACTCTCCTAACAATCATGGCCTTCTAACAGCATTTTGTACGATAAGCCTCTCTTTATACAGGCTTTGACACAGTTCAGAGAAGGATGAAATCATTCTCTTATGTTCAGCATAATGTCGTAACATGGAATAATAATTTATACAGTCCCACATACCCGATGTTCCCATTAACTACATTATTGGCATTGTATTAAGTTGCAAACAAGATGAATTTTGAGGTATATATATTACATACGGCTTGTTTCACACATTTAATGATGCAAATTTTGCACTCACTGATCTTTTTCGTTATTATGTCTGCATGCTTTCCTCCTTATTGTGTATCTTTTCATCAGTACTGCAGCATTTAGAGATCAAGGAATACATTGGAATCTCTACAACAACAAACCAAAGCATTGAAAAGAGTCATTGGAAAAGGTTGATTTAATAATGGAAAGTGTATAAGAGAGACATTTTCATTGGTAGGATTCAATAAAATCCGATTTGTCATTAAATTTCTTGAAAGATTTACAACTGACGATCATAGGGAACAATTCTGCCTGTGTTATCAGAAAGGATGAACATTTGGGTTATTTCTGAAATAGAGCAAGAGAAGGGAGAGTAGTTATAAAGGAATATTCAAAGAGGAAATTGTATATAAAAATAAAAAGAAAAATGACAACAGAATCTTCGATTTTTTAAGAAATCCAAGTCAAAAGTTACTGCTTATTGGTATAAAATCTTGCAGTACTCCCATAGAATAAAATTTTTACAGGTGTAATTGCAAGCAAGTTTGTCTATTTCCCGTTTAAAACTTGGTGAAGCTAAAAATGCTCTAGATCGTTAATCTCTATAACCATAATGAAGCAAGAAATATGCACTGTATTGATAGGCATCTAATACACCGAAGTCAACATCTGATATGTGTGCCAAAATTTCAACAAACACAAAAGGATCATAAGAAAACCCCAACAAGTGTTACAGACCCAATGCCTAGATAAATATGACGACTATAAAACAAATAACTAACACAAGAAATTTGAGGAAATACTCAATTGGGTCTTCAATCTTCCTCCTCTCCTTCATTCTCAGCAATGTTGAAGTACCGTAGCTCATAAACATTTCTGTCTTTGTTTGATGCAATTACCCGAAGCCAATCACGCACATTGTGTTTCTTCAAGTACTTTTTGGTCAAATACTTCAGATATCTGAAACGTGAAAAAAAAAAGTGAATTCTAGAGCACATCTGTAGCAATACTATACAAGGGAGGGCATACATTTCCAGACAAACTATCAATTAAGCAACAACAATGAAATGATGCAAAGAACTAAAGCTGCAGTTAAACTATCCAGTGAAAAGCCACATGTTATCCAGTTCTTTGAACTTTGAGTCAATGGCTTAAACAGGATAAGTAGACGTGCGCATATATCAATCTGCCGGGATAACAAATATTTGTTGAGCTGCAGATTTCGCCACAAACTACTACTACTACATCAAGTGTCCTACAAACTTTGGAAGTTAAAAAATTGAACCAATACACGATCCACTTTTTTTAAAAGTTCTTTTCTAACAAATAAGAAAACAATTCAACAGCCTTAATGAGTAGATGGACTGAACCCAATTACAAAACATAATAATCAGAGAGACTGGAATCAATAGTCTGCAATCATATAAACTATGAAGTCTAAAATTTATTGCCTTTACCATATCTATTATCTATCTCAGTAGATGCTTGATCTTTATTTACTTCCAATGATGGAGAATATGTAATTATTCATTTAGAAAATTTTCATTTGTATAATTAAAATAGATTGACAGAACCGGATTACAAACTATAATAATCAGAATTACTGACATCAATAATCTGCAATCATATTAGTTAGCAATTACTTGCAGTGGCCATAACTATTATCTATCCTGGTAAATACTTGGTCTTCATGTCTGTATGTTGTTCTCCTAATTAGACAAACAAAAATTACCTACATGGATACTTGCATAGCCTTCAACACTAGAATCAATTAAAAAACATTCAAATGAATTGAATCCAATTTCACAATTGAGACATTTTCGCCCCACAGGCATCAAGCTTAGCTGAGTGCTAATAAAATCTCCCAATACACTAAAAAAAATCAATACATAAGGAAATCATGGAGCCAATAAGAAAGAAAAATTTCCTAAAGTATAGCGAACCTTTTGGAGAAACTACTGTCGGAGGTAACAGTGATTTTGGACTTCTCGCGGGTGACGGTGACGGTATCACCAAGGGCACCGACCTTGCCACCGACCTTAATCCTTTCCTCCAAAAACTTTTCTAGGGAGGCAATGTCCATGATCTTATCCTCCACTGGCTTGGCGCAGTCAATAACGAAGGTCGCAGTCTTCTTCTTCCCCTTTGCTCCAGATGCAGCCACTCGACTCATCTTGCCGTTTCTGCTTCCTCTTTGTTACAGGACCGATACACCAGCACAAATAGAGCTTTGAAGAGCAAAGGTAGCGCTGTCTGGTGATATATTATGAGGAACCTAGGGTTTCAGATGTACGACCGCGTCGTTTAGAAAATACTAAACTTTAGAAATTTAACGGCGCTTCCTTGAGTGTAGAGGTGTAAAACGGTTCGGAACTGTCGGTTCACGATTCACTAAAAGGATAAATTTGAATCGGACCATCTTATAGGGACGGTTTGGCAATTTCATTTCTGGTTTCAGGTCGGTTCCGAACCATGCGGTTCGACAGGTTGGGCGGTTCGAAACAGCGGGTTCGGGCGGTTTGGTCAAGGGGTGGGCGGTTTTGGACGGAATATTTATTTTTTAAAAAAAAGAGGACGGTCCCTCGATAATTTTATTAATTTCCCTTAATTATGGCAGAAGAATACCGTGGTTACAAATAAATTTAGTTAACTTTACAAAAAAAAAAAATTTTAAATTAAGTTTAAAAAAAAAAAATAAATTAAGTTTACAACAATTTTAAAAAATTAAATCTTACTCGTTTTTGGAAGCGGAAGCGGTTGTGAATGACACTCCTTCAGTAATAAATTCGTCGGTTTCCTCAGTAGAAGGTTGTATTAATTCAATGCTAAGTAATTCTTGTGTCCTATCCTCTGTTCTAGACCAATCATCGACACAAACTTGAGCTTCTAATGCGGAGCTGGACAATGAAGATCTTCTTTCATCAAGAACATTCCCTTTATGGTTAAAAGTTTGCTCCACGGCTACGGTAGAAGTAGGAACGGCTAACACTAGCATTGCAACCTTCGCCGAAGTTGGAAATGTCACATGATATTGTTTCCACCAGTCTAAAATCTGAAAATCTTCGCCATGCCCAAAAGAAGTAATTAGATAAACATCAAGTTCCGTAGCATATGGAGTAGAAGTAGCCCTCGATCTTTTCCTCCTATCCGCCATAAATTGAGATCCCATCCTTAATGAAGCATTTGGGTTAAGCGGAAGTGAGAACGCGGATGATGATGAATCACCAACACTAGGAAATTGAGGAGAAAAAGAAGACAATAATTCATTAATTAAATTTTTAACTTTAGAAATAATTGATGGAATATTTACGGATTCATCATTTTCTAAACCGAATGAAGTACAATAATGAATTAAAATTTCTTCTAACATATCAAATTTATTTGTGATCTTAGGATAAAAAATAAATACAATAAGATAAATATCAAGAATAAATTTATAGTAAGTTAACCATTTCGCTTTCATTTCATTAATTGTACTTCTCACTGTATCTATTTTTTCACCTTCAGAAAATGCACCGACTATGTTCAATGCTTGTTCTAAAAACTCATGAGATGTTGGTTTATAAACATGACTGAAAAGAAAAGTTGCATCATTAAAAACTTGTAAAACGACTATAATTTTTTCACATATAATCCAAGTAGAAGGTAAAAGGCGACTACCGAGAATATTTTAAGAAGCAAAAGAATTTAAAAGATTTTTATATTGTGCTGATTGACTAAGTAATTTATATGTAGAATTCCACCGGTGAGCAACATCTTTTGAAAAACGTTTTGGTGGAAAACCGTTTTGCCGACAAAAATCCGCCCAATCCCTTAGGGCCCTAGGTTTTAACCAAATATGTGAAATTACTTCTTTAATAGAAGCAATAAAAACCTTTAATTCATCCAAACCATCTTGAACACATAAATTCAAAATATGACACACACATCGAATATGAAAAAAGTCCCACCAAAATAAGGACGACAAGAATTTCTCAATGCAGGTAAAGATGTGGTATTAGCCGATACATTATCAAAAGAAATTGAAAAAAATCTATTTACTAATCTATATTCTTCTAAAATATTATTTATAATTAAAGTAATATTGGTAGCCGAATGACTACCATCAAATTCTCTATATGCTAAAACTCATTTTTACATTATAAAATTTTCATCAACATAATAGCAAGTAACACCCATATATGAATGAATTCGAAAATGATCACTCTATATATCGGAGCAAATAGAAGCATTATTATTAATATTTTGAAAATATTTTACTAATTCCTTTTTGTTTTTTATATAATTTTTCAACATTTTTTTTTTACTATATATCTTGCAAATGGTTTAAAAGTGGGCTGAACACGTTTTGTCATCCACTTTTTAAAACCCACATTTTCTGAAAATTGAAATATTAAATGATCAACACTGACCATTTTAACAAAATCTTCTAAAAAAGTTTCGTTATTATAACGAAATAAATTAGGTTGTGAATAAGAAGAAGAACCAGCAAACCCTGTTATTTGTGTCTGTCTCGCCGCCATGTCAATTTTGTCGGGGTGAGAACCTTGTAAATGGCGTCTAAACGTTCCATACCCTCCTCCATGCTTGAATGCATACTGCATGCTGCAATAATTACAAGAAACACGAAACATGTTAGAAGAATTTTCAACATGCTCCTTACGGAAATGAATTTTAAAAATATCAGATGAAGGAACTCGAATATTTATTTCGTCTCCTCCTCCCTCTTCTTGTTGTTGTGGTTCTTGCGGTTGTTGTTGTTCTTCAGTGGGAGGAGAAGTTTTAAAAATCGCACTTCTTTCATAACTTTCCATACTGTGTATTTGTATATAAATTCAAAAAAGTATAAATTGTGAATAAATTAAAATAGTTAAAATAATAGAATTTGTGACTATTGAATATATTAAGAGAGAGTAGAAGAAGAATTTATGAATTTTTTTAGATGGAAGAATGTGTATTTATACACAAAAAAAAATTTGAAATAACCATTGGAACCGCCGGTTCCAAC
>CAOJCR010878669.1:0-13516 GCA_948330485.1 Euphorbia neoarborescens | reverse complement strand
AGGGTTGGGAAGTTATGGAATGCTATCTTTTGGGTATTGTAATAAATATTAAAGATGTTAATTGTAGTTATATGTATATAAGTGTAAATATTGACAGGTTGTTACCATAGCAGATGGTATGTTTGTTGTGTGTGAATGTGTTTTGTTGTCCTTCTCCTTGGGAAGTTATGGAATGCTATCTTTTGGGTATTGTAATAAATATTAAAGATGTTAATTGTAGTTATATATGTATAGGTGTAAATATTGACAGGTTATTACCTTAGCAGATGGTTTGTTTGTGGTGTGTGAATGTGTTTTGTTATCCTCCTCCTTCTAGATGTAGTTCTAGAAGTGGGGATGTGACACAAACCCAATCTTCCATAAAGAACTTAGAAACTCAGATGCATAAATTGTCAAATGTGGTGATGCTGAAAAATAAAGGTGCACTACCGAGCAAATCCAAGGAAAATCCAAGGGAGGACGTGAATGCCATCACTTTAAGGATTGGGAAGGAGTTACCAAAGGTGAAGAGTGAGAAAAGAAATGATGAATCTGGGGGTACATAATTGAAAGTAGCTTATACAGATCCTGTACAGAAACCAGAGGAATCTATCCAATAAGAAAAGGAAGTTGTGCAGAAAGAAGCTGAAGCTGAACAAAAGTCTATAGTAGACCCTGTGCCAAATCAGGAAACTGTGACTGTGTACCAGCCAAGAGTTCCTTACCCAAATCGATTGAAGCAGAATTAGGTGGATTAGTAGTTTGAAATTTTTTTAGAGGTGTTTAGAAGGCTGTATATCAACATTCCTTTTGTAGAAACACTAGCACAAATGCCTATGTATGCAAAATTCCTCAAAGATTTTCTAACAAACAAGAAGAAGTTAGAGAATGTCTCAACTATGCATCTGAATAGAGACTGCTCTACCATTTTGCAGATCAAGCATCCCTTACCTCAAAAGCTTAAAGATCCATGGAGTTTTTCTATACCTTGCAATATAGAACCATTACATATTGCCCGGTGCGATTTAGGTGCTAGTATTAACTTGATTCCATATGCTATTTATAAGAAGTTAGAGTTAGGAGATCCACAACCTACTAATATGTCTAGTCAATTGGCTGATAGATCTATGAGATATCCTAGGGGTATTGTGGAAGATGTTCTTGTTAAGGTAGATAAGTTTATACTACCCGTTGATTTCATTATGATGGATATAGATAAGATTTACATGTGCTAATAATCTTAGGTAGACTATTTTTATCTACTGGAAAAGCATTAATTGAGGTGTATAATGGTCAATTAATCCTGAAAGTAAATAATGAGCAGATTGTGTTTAAGATGAATGAAGCTCTTAAGCATTTACCTTCATCAGATGATTTATGTTTCTTTTTTGATGCATTTACTGAATTTCTATGGTTAAATTTGCAGGACTTTAATGGTGATATATCGATTAAGTAGGTCGAGGAAGAAGAACATATTCGAATGCCTAATGAAGTTTCTGTTGTTGAAGAACAAGTGACAGAACAGACAGGCTGTGTAGAAGAATTGCAAAGTTATGTAGACTTGGGTCACGAATTGTGTGCTTTTGAATCCTCGAACACCTCACCTAAACTTTCAGCCAAATCTTCCACTGAAGAAGCTCCATTACTTGAAATGAAAACCCTACCCTCTCACTTAGAATATGCTTTTCATGAACTTCCCACAAACCTACCTGTCATAATTTCATCTAACTTACAACCCACTGAAAAATCTGACTCTTGGAGACACTAAAGAAGAAGAAAGGAGCACTAGCTTGGAAAATATAGGATATTAAAGGAATCAATCTTGGTGTATGCGAGCACAGGATATTTATGGAGGAAAACTTCAAGCCATCATCACAACCACAACATAGACTCAACCCATATATGAAGGAGGTAGTTAAAGTTGAAGTAATTAAATTACTGGATGTGGGTATCATTTATCCCATATCTAATAGTGTGTGGATGAGCCCTGTCCAAGTTGTGCTGAAGAAGTGAGGGATGACAGTGATGGAGAATGCTAAAGGAGATTTACTTCCAACAAGAGTAGTCATAAGTTGGAGAGTTTGCATTAACTATAGAAAGCTCAATGATGCCATAAGAAAGGAACATTTCCCTTTACCATTCGTTGGCCAAATGCTTAAAAAACTTGCTATATACTCGTATTACTGCTTCCTGGATGGGTATTCAGGATATAATTAAATCCCCATACACCCAAAAGATCAAGAGAAGACAACAGTCACTTGCCCCTACAGTATATTTGCCTATAGGAGAATGTCCTTTGGGTTGTGTAATGCTCCTGCAACATTTCAGAGGTGCATGATATCGATTTTCTGTGACATGGTGGAATAAACAGTAGAAATATTCATGGATAACTTCTCGGTATATAGGAAATCTTTTGATCACTGCCTACAGAATTTAGAAGTTGTGCTGAAATGATGTGAGGAAACCAACCTAGTATTAAATTAGGAAAAATGCAACTTTATGGTGACAGAAGGAATTGTGCTTGGACACAATGTTTCCAAGCAAGGCCTGGGGGTAGATCGAGCTAAAGTGGAAATTATCGAGAAGCTACCAATCCCAGAGAAAGTAAAAGAGATTAGAAGTTTCTTGGGACATGCTGGTTTCTACAGAAGGTTCATCAAAGACTTTTCTAAGATAGCATATCCTCTTTCCTCTTTGCTATATAAAGATGTCAAATTCCATTTTGATAAGGCATTCCACACATAATTTATGCATTTGAAAGAAAGATTGGTGACATCACCAATTCTAATAGCACTAAATTGGAATATGCCATTTGAGGTGATGTGTGATGCAAGTGACTATTGCCTAGGAGCTGTGCTGGGTCAGAGAGTACACATGCATTCTCGACCAATCTACTTTTCTAGTAAAATGATGAATGATGCATAATATAATTACACAACCACAGAGAAAGAGCTACTAGTAGTTGTGTTTGCCTTCGATAAATTCTGACCTTATCTGATTCTATCCAAAGTCATAGTATACACTGATCATTCGGCCTTTAAGTTCTTAATAACGAAACAAGATGCCAAACCAAGGCTTCTCATATGGATGCTGTTGCTTCAGGAATTCGACCTTGAATTTACGATAAAAAGGGG
Source organism: Euphorbia neoarborescens (assembly GCA_948330485.1). Classification (NCBI taxonomy): domain Eukaryota; kingdom Viridiplantae; phylum Streptophyta; class Magnoliopsida; order Malpighiales; family Euphorbiaceae; genus Euphorbia; species Euphorbia neoarborescens. The sequence continues at coordinate 10,403 of CAOJCR010878669.1, read as the reverse complement.
GCAGAGAACCTTACTGCTAACCACCTGTCCAGAATAGCTGATACAACTTTGTTTACATAGGCACAAGTCCATGAAACATTTTCAGATGAGAAACTATACATAACCAAGACCAATACCTTTCCATGGTTTGCAGATATAGCCAACTATGTTTGCAGATATAGCCAACTATTTGGCCTGTAAGATTGTGCCAACAGAGATGTCCTATCAGCAAAGGAAAAAGTTCTTCTTTGATTTGAAATATTCCTTTTCTTTTTAAGTTGTGTGCTGACAAGATAATCATAAGATGTCTAAGTGACGAGGAAGCCATCTCAATCCTAGAGCACTGCCATTCAAGAGAAGCAGGGGGACATTTTGAGCATCAAGGACGGCAACAAAAGTCCTACAATCTGGTTTTTACTGGCCGATAATTTTCAAGGACATGCATAAGTTTGTTTCTGGCTGTGTTCAATGTCAGCAGACAAGTAATGTTTCTAACTGAAATCAAATGCCTTTAACTAAGATTCTGGTCTGTGAAATCTTTGATGTATGGGGCATGGATTTTATAAGTCTATTTCCTAGTTTATACGGTTCTAGTAGATTACGTGTCTAAATGGGTAGAAGCTTTTGCTACACCCACTAATGATGTTAGGGTAATCACAAAATACATAAAGCAACTATTTGCAAGATTTGGGGTTCCTAGGGCCATAATAAGTTATCAGGGCACATATTTTTGTAATGCTCAGTTAGAGAAATTGTTTGATAAGTTTAAGTGACATATTGGATTGCCACAGCTTATCATCCACAAACCAGTGGTCAAGTGTAAATTTCAAATAGAGAGCTTAAGAGAATCCTAGGGAAAACAGCGGGCAATTCGAGGAAAGATTGGGCAAAGAAGTTAGATAATGCATTATGGGTATACCGAACTGTATTTAAGACTCCCATTGGCATGTCACCATTTAGAGTTTTGTTTGGTAAACCTTTCTATTTACTAGTAGAACAAGAACACAATGTATATTAGGCAATAAAATTTTTGAATTTTGATGCACAGCATGTAGGAGAACATAAAAAAATGCAATTGAATCAACTGGATGAATTTAGGACTCTGGCATATGAAAAGGCACGTCTCTATAAAGAGAAAACAAAGCTCATTCATGATAAGCATATATTGAGATGAGATTTTTCTCTTGGAAAATAAGTATTATTATTTAACTCATGTTTGAAACTGTTTCCAGGAAAGATGAGATCAATATGGTCAGGCCCATTTAAGGTTGTGCAGATGTTCCCTCATGGTAGTGTAGAGCTGATGCATCCAGAGAAAGGGAGATTTAAGGTCAATGGGCACAAGTTAAAGCACTATATTTCACCTATGGCACCATCAATCATAGAGGAAATCAAGTTGTTTGAACCACCGTGATCGAGAGTTGGTACAAGGGGATGTTGTGTTCATACAACACAATGTGGTTAACTAATTGTGCATAAATATGATATGGTAGGAACTAAATCTTTTTGTAGTTTTTTTAATTTTTCAAATTAAAACCTTTTTCTATCATCTCTACCATTCAAGTTAGAATTGCAGTTTGTGAGTTTTTGTAGGTAACCCAACAATGTTTTCTAGTGCTAATGGGGAAAGAAATGAATCTCTTTTTCATTATGTGAATAGGCTACAATTCCCTACCTAAGCCCAATTAAGATCCCTTACTGAGTACTTACCCCCAAGTAAGATATTTTTACCCTTTCATCTCCCATCCATCAATTTCTGTCAAAAATAAAAACCCTATTTTTACCATCAGAACCCGCACAATGTTTCATACTCTCATTCCTATCCTTTGTCCAGGCCTTCCTGCTCTCTTCAATGGTAAATACCGACATACCTTTGACCTATCTGGTCTGCTACAAGAGAAGAACTCATATGGATACAACAACACTGGCAGAGAAACTAAACCATGCAGCAAAATGAATGCAGGCAAGCAGTTCATCACAGCCAAAATCAAAGAAGAGGAGAACTGTCCCTTTACACAAGACCATGCTCACTTTCACTAAACCTGATGATAAGAAGAGGTATGATCTCTTCAAAACTTGGGCTATACAAGCTACACGAGTTATAATTTTAAATATTTTAAGCACAATGGGTCTTAAGTTGGAGGTAGTAGGATATTTTGAGACTGTAGGCTTGGGAAAGTTCATAGCAATAAACGAGCCTGCTTTTTATGAACCTACTATAGAATTCCTGTCAATATTCAAACTATGCTCTCCAAAAGGTGAAGAATTGAGATATTTTTTAGGCTGTTGAATACAGAATACAAATGAATTCGCATGAACTAAATGTAGCATTTGGTTTTGCTTCTGTTGATGAGATAACCATAAAACCCTACATGTTAATAGAATTCCGTGAGGACTTTAATCCATATGATTTTTAGCTTCGTATAACAAACTCCATCTTCTACAAACCAAGCCCTTTCTAAATCCTCAGCTATTCAATCCCCTGCTCTTAGATTCATACAATGTTATTTGGCATATTCTTCATTTGCTAGGCACCAGGCATACAGTGTGGTGCCAAGGCTAGATTTTCTAACTCTATGGTGCATGACAATGGGGAAAAGAATCAATGTAGGCTATTGGTTTCCTAGACACTTGGTAGCCTTAGGGGGAAAGCAAATAAGTGCTTTCAGATGTGGTAGCTTCATTACAAAGCTAGCTAAAAATCTAAATTTATATGACCCTAGTAAGAATGTACTATCTAGGTGAATGGAAATGGTGAAGTTCTCGGTACACCTGATGAAAAAATTAGATATTCAAAAAGTACCATAAGCTCCAGTGGAGGAACCTAAAAAAGAGAACATCCAATCGGCTACCACTAAGCTTGTTCAGGAGATGACTGGTTGGGAGATAGTGGTATAGCATCCAAAGCCGAGCATAGCATCAACCTCAAAGGGCACAACATCACAAGCTACTGACAGATGTGAGAAGGAGGAGCTGCTAAAGCAGAATGCAAAATTGGCAGAGTTGGTGGCCAAACTGCAAGCACAACTTGCAGAAAAAGGAGGCTCGAAAGAGTTTTCTATCTAATTCATTGTGGAATAAATGTCTAAGGCCACAGCTCTGGTATGAATCTCAACCTTCTTTTTAATTACAATCTAATGCCTTGTGCTTGGTAAATTTATTTAATTATGATGCCTTAATAGCCCCACCATAAACACTGAGGGCACTGTTGAGAATTAAGTTGGAGGTAGGGGTATATGAATTGACTGTTAATCCAACTTGTATTTTGCTTATGCCATGCTTATGTTGTTGAACATGATGAAGTTGTGTTGATTAGGATGAATAAGTTTCTTTTAGGTTGTGTCATAGAAGTTGAGCCTATGTAATAGAAAACCCCAAAATTTTTTTAGACGCTCATAAAGATTAAATTCTAGTCTTCATATAAGTGGCATTTCATGAATCTATTTTTGATAAAACCAATAAATCAGAAATCTTGAATTTATGCATTGATTTAAGGGATAAGTTAGAAATCTCTTTGAGAAAGTCTCTTGAAATAAAATAAGTTAGGGATAATTATGGGTCAAGTGCTAGATATATATAAAAGAATTGTTGTTCCTAAATCTACTCCAATATCTCCATGAAAACTAATAAATGCTAAGCACAAATAAAAAGGAGATAAGAGTATGCAAAGCACTATGAAGTTGTGAAGTGTTGAGTAACCGGAGGTATGCATAAAAAATACGGGACAATCAAGTAAAATGACACTTGACAACCTTCATAGAAACAGAAAAATCAACCACATAATTAAAATAAATAAAATGGTACTTATGGCTCATGAGAAACCTTACTTTTTACTTTTTGAGACATTCAATAAAAGTAGTTCGTAATTGTTGCTTAGCATGCTTAATTCTAGTAATTTCTTTGTTTCATATACAAATAAAATGATTTATGAAAATTGCTTTGATATGTTAGAATTTTGAATTAAAGAATTTTATGGTACGGGTTATGGAAGTGCTCAATTGAAATAACACCTTAAAAGATACACTCTCCTAATTAAGACAATGCTTTTCTTTACTTGAGAACAAGCAAAATCAAAGTTGGAGGTATTTTGATGTGTAGAAATATTATAGTAGAAAAAGTTGGGAAAAGGGTTATAAAAATGTATAAGTTGGCTATGTTTTACTAGGTATTTATACTATCCTGTATAAATTGCAGGTCATGTTCTGTTGGTGATGCTGTGAAATGAAAAACAAGAATTAAATGATGTAGTGGGGTCTGTTGAAGGAAGATGAAGCTGTTGGAGAAATATAATTGGCAGAAAACACACAGAAATATTCTTGTTGGAGTTGTCTTGAAGAAATTACAAAATTGTAATAGAATAGTTTTTTGACACAATGGATTTTTAGGGGTAACTTTGGCAAAATAATTTCTTTTATACGCCTGGACAAAATCTGTTAGGGAATTCTTTTGGAACCTTTTGAGCACTATATATGGTGCTGGAATTTTTGGGAATTAATAATTTTTAGCTGAGTTAATTTTACTCTGTAAATATATTCTAGGTTTCTGTTTATTGTCATATTCTTCTTCTGTTTATCATTTGCATTAAAGTTTCTTAAGAGTCTTTATCTACAATGGTGGGTGTACTAGAGTTAATCTATGTTGTACTGCTATTTACTATCATGATGCGAGAGTAGATCTATAACACAAGATGGATCAACTCAGTATGGTAACTAGTATCTAACCCTTATTTTGCAAATACACTGTTTATTTCTTGTGGTTTAGTGTCAAATTGTGGTATATTTTAATTAGAGTCTTGATCAAACTTTATCTAAGCTTAAACATGATTTGAGAAAAGTAAATTTAGGTAGTTTAGCACTTTGATGCATTTTAGTATATGATAGAGTTATTTGTACTAGGAATGTTAAGTTGTGTTACACATGAGAATGCTGGCAAAAGATTTCACTGGATTCATGATTATATTTGTGTCAATAATGCATAGAAATATGGTTTTTGGCATAGGTATAATGGGGTTTTTGATATAGACATAAATAAGCACCCATTGCTATTTAGAGCATGAGATCTTCTTAAATCCATATTTTTATCTAGATATTTGTAGTTTGGGGAAGATACTGTAAGCCATAACTGATGTTGTGTCCTACCTTGTGTGCCTTTTTTTTTTTTTTTACCTTTTTTACCTTATGCAATTTATTCTGCTAAGTTCTATCTATTTGAATGTTCTTAAAATCTTTAAAAGTTTATTTTTCCTGGTTGAATATTGAGTAAATTAATTGTAAGTTAATATAATTATCATTGACCTTTAAGCTTAACATTACAGTTTTAATACACTGCTCATTAATCCTCGAGGGAACTATACTTTACTTTACTCTACACATTATATTACTTGTCAACTAGTGCTCTTGCTAGCATTTCAGAAGCAACAATACATAATTAGAAATGGAAAAATCGCAAAACTATACCTTTTAATTGGATAGTTATAGAAAATAGACCCCATTTAATATTTTTTTAGAAAATAGATCTTTTGTGAAGTGAAGAAGACTCATGTACTCTCTATACTAATAACTTATAGAAAAATTAATATTCAATGAACATCTATTGCTTTCAATTTCTCAACCCCACTACATTTCATACCCTAAGAGAAATTCCAAAAAAAAAAACAATAGTAATAACATTTTAGGTGAAAAAATTAATCATTTCCTGTATTCACTTTGCAAATATCAATCTTTTCTTCAACTAAATTTGAAAAATTCAACACGTTAACTTCACTGATATTTTTAATTTGGATAAAGGCCAATTGAGTTGTTCTGCAAAGTAAAGGGGTTTTATCTTAAATTTCCAATGCGTCTAAATTACATTATTCAAAGTCGAAAAGAGTGAGATGGAGTTGATTTGTTGAAATTAGATATATTACACATGAATATTGACGGCACTCAAGTGCAAAACTTAAAAGCATCTCTTTCAGGGGCAGTGTAACCCGTCGATGTCAAGTAATAATTCTGGTAAGACTAGGTATCAATCCACAGGATTTATACTACAATCACCGATCTACTAGGTATTATAGTTGTTCGAGCGATAATAAAATTTGATGGTTAAACTAAGCTACGCTAAAACTAAACTAAATCTAACCTAAGTGATCCAGAACAAATAACAGTTTTGGAATGAGATGGGATGAAGCTCTAATAAAAAATAATCACAAATAAATTTACGAACGCTAGGCATGCAAAGGGATTCCGACTACGCAAACTAGGTTTATTGGCACCTAGCCTATTTTTTCGTTTATAAGTGGTAGGAATAGTTCCGGGTTCAGAAACTAAGGGTCTGTAACGTCGTGGGTTTGTCAATTCCCTATGATTTTCGGGTTATCAATTCTGATAGGACCAGACTTATATGAAGCCTAACAGATTAAACCTAATGAAGTACGTAAATCGAAATCAATCACAAAAGCAATAACAACCATAAATCAATCGAAAATATTATTGAAGAGAGATGAGAAGAATAACAATGAAACACAAATCAATACCTCAGTTGCGGTTCACAACTACTTAACAACAAAAGAAAGAGTTTAGAACTACCCTTACAATACTGCTAACCGGACTCCGGCTGTCGGATACATATTGGTGGAGAAACTTCTCCCAAAATAATAGTCAAGTTATAGAAACGATGTTCTTCAAGCCAAAAACCCTAGCTCGGGAGAGGGGGAGAGAGAGTTATACAAATTCTGGATAAAGAAAACCTAAACACATTGTTCTATTTATACCCCAACCTAAACAGAAAATAAAAACATAAAAAAATCAGTTTTTAGCCAAATCCTACAAAGTTACACGAGTTCCACACGACTTATGTAACTCTTCTGAAGTCGTGTGGCCCTTGTCTGAGTCTTCTGCCCAATTTCAATCAAAGTACACAAGTTGCCTAGAAACACACGACTTGTGTATTTCTGTCCAAGTCATGTAAAAATCTTGTTCTGCCCATTACGACCTCATATGATGTCCGATTCTTCTGATTCAAAATCCGTCAGAAAGCCAGAAGAATTATCTTCAATTTTGTCTCTGATAAGAATCTCTGAATTTGGTCTCGAAGTACCTCAAAATCGGCTAAAAAATTTCTACTGTCTGCTTCTGTTGCATTTACACAAGTTCACCACAAACACACAAGTCGTGTGTTTCTGGCTAACTCGTGTAAGGCCAATTTCACCCCGGGCTGCTTCTTGCTTTCATGCCTTTTTCGTATGAATTTCTGGGATCCCAACCTGAGCCCTATTCATAGGCATAATAAACATACCCGTGAACGCATCAAAGAAATTAAAACATGTAAACATCACACGAAATGAGCATAAAAACGAATGAAACACTAAAAACTAACACAAAACAAAAAAAACACCAAATCACTTGAAAACAACCAAAACGCGACAGCCAGACATGGAAATGCAGTAGAAATCTCACAAAATATATCCGAACAGAGAGAAAATATGAGGTCAAATCTGACCTCATCAAATATGCAGAATGATACAGGGTAAAAATTAAGTTTTTTCCCGTATCTTATATTTTTATTTCATGTATGTTAGGGCAATTTTATGTTTTTTTTTATTTATTTTATAGATAAATTGAACTCAACTATAGATATGAAGTTTTTTTTGAAAAAAAAATGTAGAAAACAGATCAAAAGTGGGTCAAGAAGTGTATAAATAAGAGAAAATGGATGCAAGATAGAAAAAATAGTGCAGGCAGCCTATCTTTATCATGGGAGAGACACAACCATCATGCCTTCAAAATATGTGGTCAGCACAAAGGAGTGCATTTGCCATGCATATAGTGAGCATGACAGTAGTGCCTCGTGATCTCGACACGTGGCATGTATTCAACATGCAAGGTAGAGAAAAAATGCAATCGTGACATAAGCACCTTGTGATCATGATGTGACTTGTATGAAGACTTCTTTGGTATAGAAAAATTATGATCGTAGCCCAAACTATTTATGAGCGAGCGAACCTCGACGTCGCGAGGGTTTTTGGATTGAAAAAGCATTTTTATCATACAGTTTTGAAAATGTCTTTTTTAAAGGAATGCGGTAAATAGTTTTTTTTCTTCTTAAAAGTCAAATATCTTAAGCATTTTTTTGGAGTCTCCACCTGGCTAATAGCTCACACCGAGAATTTTTGCAGCCTATTCAGCTACACCTTAAAATACCGCTTCAGAGATGGGTTCGGACAAAAATTCCAATTCGATTACCTTAAATGCAGATAACCATATTTAAAAAAATTTAAGCATTCAAAATTAAATTACCAAATTTTCAATTAAACAATTTAAAGGTGAGCACACATACAGATAAAGTAGTAAATAAATGCAGAAAAAATAAAATAATTATACAACTCAGGATGTAGTAAATCCTAACTAGGAGGAGTGCAATTGAAATTAAAAGGGGGAATCACAGTAAAATTTGCCTAAAATACAAAAATTCTAGGAAAATAGTAAAATCATATGCATACATATAGGAAAAGGAGTAAATTTTCGAAACATATATCTAAACCTACAAACCCGCGGGTTTGATAAACTATATAGGACTCAACCCGCCCGACTCCCCGCTTAAGAAGTCGGGGGGGGGGAGATAGGATAGCTCAGGGTCATAAACATATGGCGCCAACTGATTCGACTGACTGGTTGGACCAGATTGGTTTGGGCCAATCAGTGGAACGAGGCCGAATTGAAAATAATTTTTTCCAGTTTATGCAGTGCTATGCTAATCTTGTATGAAAATGGTTGGCTCATTTTTATTTATTTTAGTATATGTAGCAAAATTGATCGATTTTTGGGAAAATTACGATTTTATGGAAAAATGCATTGTTTACATCATGGGGGTAATTTAGCGGTCGTAACCGGCTTTGCGGTATGGTTTTCTAAGTCATACATGCAGTCTACTAGTTAAAATACATATAAATTAGAAATAGATAAAATTGCAAAAATGAAAGATTTTGACGTGTCGGTCAGTGGCGGATGTGCATCGCTGCTCGCTGGAACACATATTTCTGTGTATGAGCTTGCAGAACGTAGCATGCTCATATACAACACTATTTCTTATTTCCATACATCATTGCTGCATATAGGCAGGCAACAATATTGTATGCCAATATGTTGGCCGGCGACAGTTGCACGCGACGGCGTGACACGGATGTTGGCTGGTCACCGGTGGCCGAAAAACCCAAATTTCACTAGATTATTCAGAATTCAATTCTAAGTATTTTGCATAACTGTAGCAAGTTAATGAGATTTAGGCCGTGTTATGGCCTGACAAAGTTTAGGGGTAAAATTGTTTATAAGTCTATTTTTGTCCTAAATCAATCCGAATTAGTCTAGGGAGCTCTAGATCAGCAAAAGAAAGCTTGTTTTATCATTTACATCCAACAAATCCAGCAACACAAGTTTAAGCTAAAATTTACATTGATTTCATATTTTGGGTATGTTTTCCATTTTTACCCAAAAAAACCAAAAAAAAAAAAAAATCCAAAATAGCAAAAGAACCACAAATAAGTAAAGATAGGAGTTTTGAATTCCTATGGATACTCTCGGAGCATGCCTTCATTGTGGTGGTGGTAAAAATCCACGAGATCCATCCAATTAACTAAAAACCAAAAAACTTGGTCTTTAACCCAGAAAATGAAGAACTAAGCTTAGATTTGAGGATTTTATGGTGTTTATAAGTTTGGACGTGTGTTTAAATAATTTTTAGACAAAAAGGAGGTTTGCCAAAATTTGACCGGTGGTGGCAGCCATATTTTTTTGGTTGCCGGCAATGGTGGTTCCTCCTCTCTCCCACCTATTTCTCTCTCTAATTTTTTATTCAGGGACAGAAATGAAGCTGTTACCTTTGTGTCTGAGAAATTTAGGCTTTTATTTGGGAAAAGTGGTAAAAAGACCAAAATGCCACTCATCGTTCGGCCACATCTTAGCAAGATTTTAGCCAACCACCGACAGTGAGGGGCTGGCTCGGGGGATCACATGTGTTGGACATATGCCTGTCCCTAAGAATATATGGCCACTAGCTGCTGGCTGGTTACTAAAGCTGCTTTCTGGCGAGCAATTTTTTGCCTGACTACCTACTTTTTTTTGAAAACAGATTTCACTCCTCGATATCCTACAAGAAAAACTCCAAATCTTCAACTATAAAAATGAGATTATTTTTGCCAAAAAAAATGTCGTTAAGACCTCCGAATTTGTAATTTAAAATTTTTATGGACTAAAATACAATTTTTAAAAAGTTTTTCTAAAGCTATGATTAACAGAAAAATTTAACCCAAGGGTCCTTGTACTCTTAGGATCTAAAAAATATGTTCAATTTTGAGCACTGAGATTTGGAAAAGCTTAAATTTGCCACCAGTTTAACATGTTTGATTTTGGTTTTTCGGTTTATCTCGAGCTTTTCTACCTTCACAA
>CAOJCR010874019.1:0-18646 GCA_948330485.1 Euphorbia neoarborescens | reverse complement strand
TATATTGTTTCCTCTTCTTCTCACCCTGATTCCTTTCTCGGTCGGATTTTGACTAATGAAAATTATAATTATTTATTTTTAAGCCCAATTTGACTCAAATAAAAATAATTTTAATTTTAAAAAATATTTTTCAAAAATATTTTAAATATATTTCAAAAATAAAAAGACATAAGCTATTAATTTAACTCGGTCCAGTTATTCACGAAATCGCCTCAAAATAAAATTTTGAATATTTTTGTACGGATCTTAATTTCTGGAGTTTCTCATTGGAATCATTCGAAGAACACATAAGCATACAAACAGGTTGGCAAAAGCCATTTCATCATAAACCTAGGGATTAAAATCCCGGTGCTCACAGCTAAGTCTTATCCCACCATCACGGCTAAGACAATGGCTAAGTTCATTGAGAGAGAAATTTTCGCCAGATACGGAATACCTCATCATGTAGTGACAGACAATGGGGTACAGTTCCAAGGGGCAACTGCAGAACTGCTAACTAAACACGGGATTGAGCACCACAAATCCTCACCTTACAGACCACAAGCGAACGGTGCCATATCAGCTGCAAACAAAACTCTGAAAAACATTTTGAGTAAGACAGTGACTACATACAAAGACTGGGCAGACAAACTTCCTCTGGCTTTGTGGGGATACAGAACAGGAGTCTGCATGCCAACTGGGGCAACCCCATATAGCCTAGTCTGTGGAATGGAAGTCGTCCTCCCTGTTCAACTACAGATCAGATCATACAGAGTGGTACTGGATCAGAGCTGACAGAACTAGAGTGGGCTCGAGCCAGATATGAATAGTTGAATCAGGTCGATGAAACACGACTCAAGGCACTTGACCATCTCCAGTTGTACCAACAGAGGATGGCCAGGACCTATGGCAAAAGGGTAAGTCATCTCAGACGCCCACTGAAGCCAAGAGATCTGGTTCTGAAGTAGCTCCAATCGGTCCATACGGACGTACAAGGAAGTTCAAGCCCAACTGGGAGGGCCTATTCTTGGTCAAACATGTTCTGAAGAAGGGCACGGTAAAGTTGACAGACTTGGACAGCAACGAGTTTACACATCCAGTCAACCAGGACCGCTTGAAGCTCTATGTAATATGAAAAAAATGAGAGAGACAGAGAAAGAACGAGTAGATAAATAAAATTGGCTAAGTCAAAAACCCGCAAGGGCGGCTTAGGCAAAAGTGCGATAGAGGGTGAAGTGGAAAACTGAAAAGGACGCTTCATATCAAGGGATAAGTCGGCTCGACATGTAGCTCTTAGTATCCTGTAATATTCATATTAGTTTCATCAATGAAGTGTCTTGTTGCTCAAAGCATTATCTGACAGTTTTAATGACTGCATGTAAATCATTTTCAAACAATCACAAATTTAAGCATGCATTAAACGAATTCGAATCTTATTGTAAACTTAAACCCTAAAAAGACAGAACTCTCCCCCCATTGACCTTTACTGACTTTTGTTTACTGAACCACGACATCATTAAACTGAAAACCCCTCAGGGCGGTTCAAGAAATAAAGAAAAAAAGAAAAAAGAAAAAAAAGAAGAAAAAAAAGAAGAAAGAAGAAGAAAAAAAATGCACTTCTCCCCAGTTGAAAACCCGAAAAGGGCGATTGGGGAAAACATCGCTACGACCCTTCAAAAATAACAAGGTAAAAGCAACATCCTCCTCGGCAAATCCGTCATTGACACAGAGCATCACCGGTCTAACCTCGGTCCCTTGTACCAGGCCCCACCAATCAATATCCAGTCGCACCGAGATGTGTCACTGCATTGCAAATCGGAAGAAACCAAATGTCACCCGCATTGAAGATTTGCATCTGATGTTTTAAAATGCTTTCTAAACATCGCATGTCGCATGCCCATCATCCATATGCATCTCACAGCATAATCCCAGACTTAACTTCCGGCACAGGTCATAACGTACCTATGCCACTTGACTCAGACTTTCTAGACTTAACTTCTGGCGCAGGTCATAACGTACCTACGCCACTTGACTCAGACTTACTAGACTTAACTTTTGACATAGGTCACGACGTAGCTACGCCACTTGACTCAAACGTTCTAGACTTAGGTTCTAGCACAGGTCATAACGTACATATGCCAATTAACTCAGACTTCCTAGACTTAACTTTCGGCACAGGTCATGACGTACCTACGCCACTTGACTCAGACTTCCTAGACTTAACTTCTGGCATAAGTCATGACGTACCTACGCCACTTAACTCATACATTCTAGACTTAACTTTCGGCACAGGTCATGACGTACCCACGCCACTTGACTCAGACTTTCTTGATTTAGATTTCGGTACAGGTCATAACGTACCTACGCCACCATGACTTGAACTCCGACCTAGATCAAGCATCGAAGCTATCAGACTTAACTCCTGGCATAGGTCATAACGTACCTACGCCATCTAAACTTAACATCCGGCACAGTTCATAACGTACCTACGCCATCTTGACTCAAACTTTGTCCTAGATCAAGTATCGAAGCCATCAAACTTAGACTCCGGCACAGGTTATAACGTACCTACGCCACCTTGACTCAAACTTCGGCCTAGATCAAGTATCGAAGCCATCAGACTTAGACTCCAGCATAGGTCATAACGCACCTACGCCACCTTAACTTAAACTCTGGCCTAGGCGTAATATCTGAAGCCTCAGACTTCCCAGCCTTGAATCTCTAGATAGATCACGACGTATCAATCCTTTCGGGTTTCCCAAACCTTACAGACAAAAATTGCATTCCCAAATGTCCTTTCAGGACAGATTCATACTTTTATCATTAATCGAAGGGGCAAAAATTTTTGTTCCAAAATATTCAATCAAGTGATGAAAGCATTTCACTCAACATCACACCACAACATGCATTCTCATATGAAGAACAGGTCTTGGGGCATGACATTCCCGCCAAACCTCACCTCTAGTAGAAGACTTCGCATCAGCAAAACTGGATCATCTCGACGACCATTACAGGTAAGTATTCCCCACGCTCACTATCGTGTTCCTGTACTCAGTCAATGAATACAGTCACACGAGGGGCAACTGTGAGCATGGGATTTTTCTGGGTCTATGATGAACCGGCATTCGCCGACCTGTTTGTATGCTTGAGTGTTCTTCCAGATTATCTATTGAGAAGCTCCGAAATCATAACAGTCCGTAAAAAAATTTTCAAAGTCTGAGTTGAGACATTTCTTTCATATTGGTCGGGTCGAGTTAAAATAATAGCTTAAACCAGTCTAATTTGTGAATTTTAAAAATCAAAAATATTTTTTATTCAAGTCAAAAATATTTTTTTATGAGTCAAATCAGGTTTAAAATTACAAGTTCAATCAAGCCGAGTCGTGCCAAACCAGATCAAAAATGAAAAGGAAAAGAAATAAAGGAAGAAGATGCTTGAAAAGAAAGAGTGTGCGCCGTAGCTCAGTGGTAAGCCTTACTGCTGCTCACCCCAGGGACACATGTTCGAACCCCCTCCCCTCCTGTTTTCAAGTTTTTTTTGCTTTAATTAAAGGAGAATCAAAACGGCGTCGTTTTAACGTTAAATAAAGAAAAATGATGACACAGATGACGCTGTAGAGAATCGAACCTGCAGTGTATAGGGAGGAGGTGAGTAGCATAAGCCACTGAACTGGCCTGCTTTCTTGCAACGAATCACGTGTGTGTATATATATACATTCAGCTTCTTTCATTAAACAAAAAATAAAAAAGACAAATGATCAACCTCAATTAGCGAGATGACCCATCTGCTTTCCTTTCTTCCTCTGATTTTTCTTCTGCCATTTATGCAAAAATACAATGGGCCATGACGTTGTTTTGCGATTAACCACCGGATATCCATGGGACTGTCTCTGATTCAAGGCAAAATCAGAAAGAGGATTCGGCAGCAATTATGGAGAAGATGGGCTCGTCAATTTTCAAGAAAAGAAGAAGAGTTTTACAACCTGTCGATGGCAAAATGGAGTCTGAAAAAGCATGAACGAAGGAAAAGGAGGGACTGCTGAAGGACGATTTCAATTTTTAAGGGCCAATTTCAGTAATAAAAAGGAAGAATTGAAAAGAACGAATAGAGGAGGCAATTGATTTCGAAAGGGAAAGAGATTTAGGGATTTTGAGCTTTTGACAAAAAAGAATTTTCTCATTTTTTATCAGATTTGAAATCACATAAATCGGCTTTCATTCTTAATTTGAATTGCAGATTTCAATTCGAATTGACTTGAATCGCTGTTGACAATCGGATTTCGGATCACTTGGGAGCTTCTCCAATCTGTAAAAAACGCTACTAGCAGGTATATTCTGACACTAAAAAAATGAGATGTTACTGCTTGATTCATGATTTGTAAGTTTCTCTTCAGTTTGTGAGTGGATTCGCGGTTGATCGGACTGAGTCGGGATGAATGTAAGTCTATCTTATATGCTTGCTGAACCGATTTGTTTAACTTTTGAATTGTTTCGCTTCAGTAACTCCATGTGGTGTCATTTCCATGGCTTGAGTTATTAATTATTCATGTGTGGCGTTTCGATTTGGTGTTTTACCACATACATGATAATTTGTTTAAATCCAATACACCTATTTCTTGGTCCCATTCTTTTGTTTGGTATGTTGCTGCCCTTAAATGTCATTTACGATCCAAGTCGGCTTCAATATTACGACTGTTCCTGTTGGTTGAGATGAGCCCAGTTTTGTCTCGAGGTAGTCTGCCCGTTCAGTCGACACCTCGAATTGATGTGTATTGTCTCAATCCGCTAACTTGTGTTGGCGTTGAACTCTTCTATCTTAGAGTTGAAATGTTATGTGCCTGGAGTATAGATTGCTCAATATGATACTGATGCTTGTTTTTTTTTTTACTTCTTTGATTGATATTCATCACTGATTCTAACATTTGTTTTATATCTTCACTTAATTAGTTTTATTTTGATTAGGTTTCATTTTTTCTTTTCACCGATTATTGTTATTTTCCGGTGTTGGTTTACTGCAATATGTCCATTGAATAGTTCGGTTGTGGTTCCAAGTCCTAGGAAAATTGTTCTTTGTATGACTCGGTCTTTTCGTTTTGGCTTGATTCCGTAAGTTCCAACATTTTGATCTACTGAGCTAGGTTAGACATCCTGAATTGGGATTCTAATAGCTCATTTCACTGACAAATAAAAGGGTTTTTTTTAGCCTTATTAATTTATTTCACTTGGGTTCATTATTAATAAATTTTTTTAGTTGTTGTATTTCCTATTGGCCTAATTAGCGAAGTTGCTGTATGATGAACCCATAAATATTTTTTCTTCTTTTCTTTTCTTTTCCCTTCAAAAAGTTTGAGTCACCTTTTGGGACATTGTTCTAATAAAACAATTTACGGACTATTTCTTACATGTTGGACGCTATCTCATTTTATGAATTTGTTGTGTCAAAGACTTAATATTTAATTGGTATTCATGTTCACTGCCTCTTGAGTCTTAAACAGGGTTTCTCATGCATACGCGCCTCCGGTATGTATCTAATTTACCGCACTTTATTTTTTTTATTGTTCCGATGTTGTGCTGATAAAATTATGCGCGTGTTCATATTAAATATCTTTGGCCTAGATTTAATTACCACAACATTTTTCAACTGTCTTAGAGACCCGGCAAAGGTCGGTCTAGGGCCGCTAACACAGTCCAACGAAGGGAATCAATTTCCGACTATTTGACTCACCAAAATTGCATGCTTCAAGATTAAAATTGAGCCAAATGTGTTACAAAATAAATATCACCATAACCCTTCCGTACATCGAGCCAAAAATGTTTTTCAGACCATTGCAAGACCATCCCTCGATCTGAAATGTTTGATTTGACTAACCGAATCGGGTCAAGCGCCCCCTAAATAAATGATCCCGAGCTATTATTCTTCCCTTTCTTTAACATGTCCATTTCAAGCAAGTTGATGTGCTATATGTTTATTTTTCGTCTTTATTTATGCATGTGCATGTATGTTTAGATGGATGTGTTTTTCCTCCCCGAAAATTGTATCCCATAGGATTTGTTTATCATTCGATATGGTTGTAACAATTATACTCTGATTCTCCGCTTTCTTTTATATGCTTATGCTTGCACATTCACTAAAATTAAAAGAATTAAAATCAACTTAGGACTTAATTTCTTTTACTGTAAATAAAAATGTTTCTTTTTAAATATTGCCAATTTTTAAAAACGTTTCTCGAGAAAGGATATGTAAAAGCCTTGTTCGAACCCGATCTCTGGACCACGGTTTTGGATTCAAGACTTACCGTGACAAATTCCCGGTAGTGCTTGGAACCGGGTGGCGACTCCAAAAACCGTTTTCTATAAATTCGAGTTTGAATTTCGTTTCAAAAATCATTTTCTTTTTTTAAACCTTCTTTTGACAAAACCCCAAGTATGCGTTCATACGCACATGTAGTTTGGAGAACCTTCCTTCGAAAGCCCCGAGTCCTTATTTAGGTCCGTCTCTCAGAGGGGGGGTACTAGGAAAGGAATTTTTCACTCGCTTGGAAATCATTTTTCCGATTTCATTACTCATTTATTTGACTTTCAAAACTTGATTTCTGAAAAATCTATCTCTTTTTAAGGCCGAAAAGTCGCTGCGCTCACAACGCCTCTACCAAGTAGGTTCCTATATCCAATCCTTTTCCCTCACTCACTCTCCTGAGAACGAGCAACTCACTCTCATTCACCTTATTCGATTCCAGTTTGCCGCTAATGTTATGGCAAATCAATTTGTGCGGAGGACCTCAAATTTATCGCTAAATTTTGCTCTCTGATGAATGGCGGAGGACCTCAAATTTTGATTATCATATGGCCCATCCCCTATCCTTGCCCAAATGGAACGTGCATCCATGTTTTTAGGCCAGGCATAAGTCCCTCCCGACATCCCTACGAGTGCTTTCATAGAGGAGGGATTCAATATGTGTTCACGACCGCCTAAACGGAAGTGAAGCATTTTCTCTAAGGTAATATCATCCATTGTAGATTTTAGAGTTGTGTAAAATTCTAAAACAAGTTCTCTAAAGACAATATTAGGCTCCGCACAAAAAGACTCCCACCCAATCCGCCTAAGCAATTCAATAACCTCATCCCTAGTCGTACCGGTCAAACTAGGAAAGTGTAACAATTTAAAGGGAAGAATCTTCAGCAGAGAAAGGGATGTGCACCTTGTTCCTTCCTCTTCGGAGTGAAGAGGGAATGGACAATGGAGACAGAGGCAGATTATCATCGGTGCAGCGCTGGGATGAGCGGAAAAGGGTTGCTCCTATGACCTTTGGCCAGAGGAGTTCTTCTGGGAACACTTCTTTGATCTTGTCATGGTGAATGTTGACGAGAGGAATGGAGAGAGTGTTAGGGTTAATTTGGGAGAATAGAGGTTGAAGGAGAAGAGAGGAGTGATGAAATTAGGGTTTATAATTGGGGTTTTTATAGAAAAGGGGAGTGAGGCACGGGATTTGGAAGATTTGAAAATAAGAATCTGATTTTTCGTAAGTGTCACTTCGTTACACTTTAAGTGTAACGCCGTGACAGCGTGTAATTCTCCTTTGTAAATATTTTCCTGTCACGTCGCTACAACAAAATGTAACGGCGTGACAGGCATTTTTTCTAGACTTCCAGAATGGTTGGTGCCTTAGCCCTGTTTTGGCATGTCACGTCGTTACACATAGGTGTCACGTCGTGACAGGCAAAAAAATTTTTCCTTCCCCATTGCTCTGTCACGTCGCTACAACAAAATGTAACGACATGATAGGCATTTTTTCCTAAGATCCAGAATGGTTTCCCTTTTATTTTTACTTTGGCCTGTCATGTCGCGACATGCTGAGTGTCAAGACGTGACAGGTATAACATTTTTGAAACCCCAAATTCAACCTCCGCATTCAATACTTATTGACTCCCTCTGGATATTGGAGGTCTCATTCCTGAAAATGCAAGAAAAATACACAAAAACGAAGAAAAACGACCAATGCAAAAAAGTCAAACTACAAACTAACCAAAAATAAGAATTGTTCTAAATGTACAGGAAACTTGCTGTGTTTATAGTCATAACAGTCGACTTTCTCAGTGGTGCTGATTAAATATCTTCCAACAGGAACACATCTTGTTCCTCCTCCCTTCCAACTCCTTTATAGTACGTATTAAGGTGGTGTCCATTTACCTTCATCTCCCCATTCGATGTGTTGATCACCACCATTCTGGAAGGATATGTTTGTACTATCTCGAATGGACCCATCTATCGGCTTTTGAGTTTACCAAGAAACATTTTCAATCTCGAGTTGTACAGGAGGACTTGGTCCCCAGGATAAAAACTCTTCTCGTCAATACTCCGATCGTGCCACTTCTTTGTCCTTTCTTTATAGAGTTTGGCATTCTCGTATGTAAAGATTCAGAACCCATCCAAATCTAACAACTGTCTCACCCTTTTCTGCCCTGCTTCCTACAAATCAAAATTAAGATACTGCAGGGCCCAGTAAGCCCTGTGTTCAAGTTCAATAGGAATGTGGCAAGCTTTCCCAAAAACCAAACGATATGTAGACATACCAATTGGCATTTTAAACGCCGTTCTATAGGCCCACAGGGCGTCATCTCGCTTAAGACTCCAGTCTTTCCTAGATGACCCCACTGTTTTCTCCAGTATTCGTTTCAATTCTCTGGTTACTAACTTCCACCTGGCCACTTGTTTGTGGGTGGTAAGGTGTGGCTTTCTTATGGGTCACCCCATAACGATGCAAAAGCACTTAAAATGGCTTGTTACAGAAATAGGATCCCCCGTCGCTTATGATAGCTCGAAGGGTTCCAAACCGCGTAAATATGTTCTTCTTTAAGAATTGAAGCACCACTTTTGCATCATTAGTAGGTGATGATATGGCCTCTACCCACTTAAAGACGTAATCGACTGCGACCAGAATGTATTGGTTTCCGCATGACATCGAGAATGGACCCTTGAAATCTATGCCCCAAACATCAAACAGTTCATATACCAAAATCCCATGTTGGGGCATTTCATTCCTACGGGATATGTTCCCCGCCCGCTGACACACGGGACCTTTTAATATAGTCAAAAACGTCAATTTTCACACTAAGCCAATAGAAACCACATGACAATATTTTACCACATGTACGCCCTAAACCAAAATGGCCACCGGCCTCCCTATCATGACACATACAGATAATCGACGGGACTTCACTTTCAGACACACACTTACGTATTATATTATCAGCACACACCCTAAAAAAATAAGGTTCATCCCAAAAGTAAAATCAAGCCTCATGCATAAACCTTTCCTTTTGAGAATATGATAAATCAGTGGGAAGAGTGTTACCGATTTTATAATTGGCCATCTCTGCGAACCATGATCTAGAAGTCACTGCATGTAACAACTCATCAGGGAAAGTTTCACAAATGTCCCTATCAGAAGGATCCTCGATCTCATCCATCGGAAGTCTAGAAAGATGATCAGCTACGACATTCTACACTCCCTTCTTGTCTTTAATTTCCACATCGAATTCTTGTAGGAGTAGGATCCACCGGATCAACCTGGGCTTAGCATCCTGTTTTGCAAGAAAATACCTCAAAGCAGCATGGTCAGTGTGAACAATCACTTTTGACAAAACCAGATATTACCTAAATTTCTCAAAAGCAAAAACTACAGCTAGCAACTCTTTTTCGGTGACAGTGTAATTGATTTGAGCAAGGTTTAAAGTTTTGCTAGCATAATTTATTGGGTGGAAAATTTTATCCACCCGCTAACCTAGATAGGCTCCTAGAGTCGTATCCCTCACATCACACATGATTTCAAAGGGAAGAGACCAATCAGGGCTTACTAAAACAGGTGCCTCAATATGTTTACGCTTTAAAGTCTCAAACGCATTTAAACACTTATCATCAAAATCAAACAAGGCATCCTTCATCAATAAATTAGTCATGGGCTTAGGAACTTTAGAAAAATCTTTCACAAATCTCTAATAGAAGCCCGTATGACCCAGAAAACTCCTGACTAGCTTTACCGAACTAGGAGGAGACAATTTTGTAAACACCTCGATCTTAGTCGGATCAACTTCTATCCCCTTCCCAAAAATTTTATGCCCTAATACAATACAGTCTCTAACCATAAACTGACACTTTTCCCAACTAAGTGCGAGATTAGTCTCTTCACAACACTGGAGGACTCTATCTATGTTGCTTAGACATGCATCAGAAGTCAATCCTAGAACAGAAAAGTCATCCATAATGACTTCCATAAATTTTTCAATCATATCATTAAAGATCGCTATCATACACCGCTGAAAGGTGGCGGGAGCATTACATTGTCCAAATGGAATCCATCTCTATGCAAACGTCCCATAAGGGTACGTAAAGGTTGTTTTCTCCTGATCAACGGGATCCACCGGTATCTGTATATATGCAGACAAGCCATCCAGCGTACAAAAATACTCATGCCCCGCCATCCTTTCCAAAATCTGATCAATGAAAGGCAGTGAAAAATGGTCTTTTCGGGTAGCATCATTTAATTTTCTGTAATCGATGCACATACGCCACCCCGTGACCGTACGAGTCAGAATAAGTTCACCTGACTCATTATCCACTACCATTGTACCCCCCCTTTTTGGGCACACAATGCACAGGACTGACCCATAAAATTGGGTAAATCATACTTGTATCCAGCAACTTAATCACCTCTTTCCGCATAACTTCCTTCATATTCGGATTCAGTCTACTTTGCGGTTGAGCGCATGGTTTGACTGCATCCTTCAAGAATATCCGATACGTGCAGAAACTCAAGCTAATTCCCTTTATGTCATGGACGGTCCATCCAAATGCTCCCTTATGCTTCTTAAGTACGTTCACTAGTTGCTCCTCCTGATCACCTATCAACAAAGAAGAAACAACAACAAGTAAGTCACTCAGTGGTTGGAGAAAAACATACTTAAGGTTAGGGGGAAGAGATTTGAGCTCCAATTTTAGAGCTTCATCCAACAATGATTTTGAAATTGGTTTGACATCCCACTCAAGATCTTCAAACCTATTCTCCACCCATAAGCATTCTTCTGATTCTAATGTGCCTGCATCCTCTTCTTCAACTTTCGGTAGACATCACCCGTCATCTTGTCCATCATATGTGCGAATATTCTTCTCAAAAGAGTCAAGTATAGGGCGATAAGAATCTATAAAATTGCAATTCTCTATATCCATAGGATATTTCATAGAATTGTACACATTAAAATACACTTCCTCGTTTTGCAATCGGTGGATTATTTTGCCTTCCTGAACATCATTCAATGTCCTACCGGTTGCCAAAAATGGTCTACCTAGCAGCAGTGGTACTTTTGCATCTTTCTCCATATCAATCACAACAAAGTCTGCAGGGAAGATGAATTTTCCCACCTTAACTAATACATCCTCGACCACTCCTCTTGGCCTAGTTATGGATCTATCGGCCAATTAGATTGTCACCAAAGTCAGCTTTCGCTCACCAAGCCCAAGCCTATGAAAGAATGAAAGCGATATTAAATTTAAGCTCGCCTCTTAATCGCATAAGGTATTCACCACCTCCAAACTGCCTATACAACATGGAATGGTGAAACTGCCTCTATCCTTAAGCTTCGGGGGAATCTTATTTGATATGATTGTCGAACACTCTTTTGTAAGAGCTACAACTTCATTATTCTCTAATTTCCTCTTTCCTGTCAGGAGTTCCTTAAAAAACTTTGCATAAGCCGGCATCTCCTGGAGAGTCTCAATCAACGGCAAGTTAAATTCAATTTTTTTTTAAAATCTCCAAAAAATTAGCATATTTCTCATCCAGTTTCTTTTTCTACTCCCTTAGTGGATACGGGAGCTTAGGCACATATGTGCGAGCTGGACCAGATCTATCCTTTTTAACATCATCAGAATCGGTAGGAATGGAAATAGAAACAGACACGGTGTCGGGGTTGCTTAACCCTCCTGACTCCATACTTACCTCGGCAGCTGGTGGATGGATTCCAGCATCAAAAGAAAAACAATCTAGTTATTTACCACTTCTCAGGGTCACGACTTTACCAAATTCCCTCTGGTACCCTTTTGGATTTGGCTTGGCATTGTTAGGAAAATTACCTAGAGGGCGTTCCTGACGTTTCCTGTTGATCTGAGTAACCTGTGTCCCCAGGTCCTTACAATAGGCCTCTATATTAGCGAGACGCGAGGATATCTCTTTCAAAAGAGTCATCACCGCATCTTCCTGTTTAGGTACGGGAAGAGCCTCTAACTGCGGGAATTGGGGGAGATGATCACTTGGGGCCTTACCTAACCCCTAGTCTTTATGCTCATTAATGAATCCGAAAGGAGGTTTCAGCACATTATTATTATTCCCATAAGACATGTTCGAGTGATGAAATCTTCTTTCGAAATTCTGATTATAATTGAAATTATTGTAAGTTTGGGGATAGGGATTATTATACCTGTTACCGCTGCCCACCTAATTTACACTCTCGGATGGTGCAACAGATGACTGAGCGTCTGAATTTCACTAAGAACATTCTTACACCGGGTGGTCTTCGCTATATGTAACACACATCACGGCTAGGGATTTCTGAGAACCAACCCCCGACCTCACCTCAGACATCAAAGCATCCATCTTTTTATTCAGATCCTCCATGGCTACCTTTTGTATTGGATCTGCAGTTTTAAGCTCTCTTCGTGTCGGTAAATCAGATTGCCACATCGAACTTCTGCTAGCTAGCTCTTTGATAAGATCCCGGACTTCTTCTGGTGACTTCTTGAAGATATTTCCACCTGTAGAAGAATCAACCATAGCATGATTAGCAGGTGATAAACCATGATAAAACGTACTTATTTGTGTGTAATTATTTAATTCATGGTGCGGATAGCTCCTAAGAAGTCGCTTGAAACGCTGCCAAGCCTCATTCAAACTCTCTGTGTTGAATTGTTGGAACCCCAAAATCTCATTCTTTAGCTGTACTGTCTTGGTGGTGGGAAAATACTGCGCAAAGAACTATTCTACCAAGTCATTCCAAGAAGTAATAGAATTTGGCTCCAGCGACCTATACCACTCTAATGCACTTCCACTCAAGGTAAACGGAAAGAGTTTCAATCTGATTACATCTTGTGGTACACCTGCATATCTGGCCGTATCCACCACCATCAAAAATCTATCAAGATGGTCATTGGGATTCTCACTGATCCCCCCAGAAAACTGACCGTTGGCATTGAGTAACTGTACCATGTGACCCTTTATTTCAAATGTGTGAGCTGCAATCGGAGGTAGAACCACACTACTCTGCTCCCTAGGCCTGTGTGGCTGCATGTATTCCTCTATGGTTCTGTATACTGGAGGAGCGGCGACCTGTTGTGCCCATTGAGCCCTCTCCCTTCTGAACTGTTCTAATTCTGTCTGCTCTGCTCTCAACTGCTCCAGTTCCACCCGATCTCTAGCAATCTGATCGACCTATGCCAAAGCACGCTGATTAGCCTGTACTGCGGCTTTCTCTGCCCGCAATTGTTGCAATTCAGCTCTTTCCCTGGCTAATTGTTTAGCTTCAGCTGCAGCTCTGTTTACCTCATCCATCTAATCCACTCTCTTGTTTCACAACCTGTGTAAAGTATGTTCAATCTCAGGATCAAGTGGTGATAAATTGGGATTATTTAAACGTGTAGACATAAGCTAACAGAAACAACTCAATCAAATATCACTCACGAGGATTCGGAAAATCAGAGAAATTAAAAACAAAAAGAACTGTATGAAAAGTATGCACTCAATAAAAACATAAACTAAAAGTATTCACAAGAAAATACAGTGCCTAAAACAACTGTATCACCCTAGGTTTGAATCGCGCAAAGAATAAAATTCCCCGGTAACGGTACCAAAAACTTGATGTGCGTTTACGTGATATAAACTTATATAATTCTGGTAGAGATGCTAAACACTCAACTACAGAGCAGTGTACCCCGTCGTTGTCAAGTAATAATCTGGATTTTAGTCCTGGTATCGATCCCACGGGGAATCTACCTCTACGAACTCTAGTTCTAGGGCTTTGGCCTGTAAAAGGCAGTAAAAAGATCGAAAAATAAACTAAGTTAAAACTACTCCCAAACCTAACTACGATCAATTACCATCTAGACCCTCTGATCCAGAATAGACAGACAATTAATCGATATTCAACCGTCTTTATGATTATAAATGGTAATGGTCCTTATTAACCTTACAAACTATTAAACTTTAAAGAGATGAAAGCAACTAGGGATTAAACCACATACGAGTTTCGATATACAATCCTACTGTCTGAAACTCCTAGGGTAAGGTTATCTGAACGGCCCACCTAGTTCTATGAATCAGAAACAAAGTCCCCTTAAGTTTCGTAAGTTGTCAATCCTACGGTTTCTCAGTTGTCAGGCTGGGTCGCGAAGCAGATATGAATCAAATAGATTTTTAGATTACGAAGCTATCAAACTAACATACTATTTGGTTTGTGCAATGCCCCAGCCACTTTCCAGAGATGCATGCTAGCTATATTTTCTGACAAGATTGAGGATTTTCTGGAAGTTTTCATGGATAACTTTTTCGTGTTTGGTTGCTCATTTGATTCTTGTTTGTATAATTTAGACCATGTGCTTCAACGTTGTGAGGACACCAACCTAGATCTTAGTTGGGAAAAGTGCCAGTTTATGGTTAGGGATTGTATTGTGCTTGGACACAAGATTTCGGATAAGGGAATTGAGGTCGATCTGGACAAAATTGAGGCGATTGCTAAATTGCCTCCTCCCACTTCAGTTAGGCTTGTGAGGAGTTTCTTGGGGCATGCGGGTTTCTATCGTAGATTCATTAAGGATTTCTCAAAAATTACAAAACTTGACTGAGTTACTCCAGAATGATGTATCTTTTGTTTTCAATAATGAGTGTTTGCATGCTTTTGATACATTGAAAAAGAAATTGATTGATGCACCAATTATGGTAAGTCCTGATTGGAGTCTCCCGTTTGAGCTTATGTGTGATGCAAGCGACTTGACAGTAGGTGCATGTTTAGGGCAACGTGTTCATAAAAATTTTTTCCCTATCTATTATGCTAGTAAAACTTTGAATGGTGCTCAAGTTAATTATTCTGTTACCGAGAAGGAATTGCTAGTGGTAGTCTTTGCTTTTGATAAGTTTCGGTCTTATTTGGTTTTGTCTAAAGTAATAGTTTACACTGACCATGCTACTCTTAAGTACTTGTTGTCTAAGCAGGATGCTAAACCCAGGTTGATAAGATGGATTCTGTTGCTACAAGAATTTGATGTTGAGATCAAGGAAAAGAAAGGTGTTGAAAATATGGTGGCGGACCACTTGTCTCGGTTACTCGGAGGAGGAACGAGTGTAGAAGATTGTGTGGACATTCAAGAGACATTCCCCGATGAACAAGTTTTTCTCGCTTCAATCTTTACGGATATAGAAGCTTAAGCACAAATAGCTTAACTTGATCAGTAGTATTCTTATCAATTTAAATAGAGGACTGAAGATTAGAATTAGAATGGGGGTTACTCACCTCTTCCGATTCTGTACTTATATTTTCAGGGTTGGATCTGTCCACTTTTTCACCTACTGGTTGATCCACCTCTTTTTTGTTTCTCAAAGTAATTGCTTAGGCTGATTCTCATGCCTAGCTTTGTGAATTTTGTTCTATGTTACTCGGAAGAGTGCCAGAAGGTCTTGCTTGCTTTTCCCTTCTTAACAAGGCCACCTGATTACCCAAATCTCTATAGAATGCTTCAGTGTCAGTAAACCTAGTTGAATTCTCCGTGAGCTTAGCTAAAATGTCCTTTCGTAGTGATATACCAGAGTCGTCTGGCTTTGGTGGTGAAGTTGACAACTGTAGAGGTTGGTTGTATGGAAGCATAGGGGCCTTACCTAACCCCTGATTCTGGTGCTTAGTAAGAAACTCAGGAGAAGGTTTCAACACATTGCGATTATTACCATAAGACAACTTAGGATGTTCGTACCTTCTCCCGTAGTTTGAATTGTAAGAATTAGAGTGGAGGTTAGAATTATTGTAACTTTGTTGACCTCCCATATAGTTTACATTCTCACCTTCTTGGGCAAATAGATCACCTCTTTAACACTCTTGGCTTGGATGATCCCCTCTGTAAGTCACACACATCGTAGGCTGCTGTGTCTTGTATAAATTCAGCTTGGCCATCATCATATCCATCTTCCAGTTCATCTCATACATGGTGGGGTTATGATGTCCCACCAAAGCCATATGCACATCTCTATGATTTGGCACTTTCTCCTGCCATATTGTACTTTTCCTCGCTACTTCCTCAGTTAACTCTTAAACGCGCACAACTGACTTCTTAAAAAAATCTCCCCCTGCAAAAGAATCAATAAGTGCACGGTTAGTAGGAGTCAACCCGTGATAACAGATACTTACCTGATCGAACTAAGGTACGTTGTGATGGGGAAAATTTCAGAGCAGTCGTTGAAATCGACACCAAGCCTCATTCATAGGTCCCATTCAAAATTGACGAAAGCCATTGATCTCATTTTTTAATTGGACCATCTTGGAGGGAGGAAAATAGTAAGTAAGGAATCGCTCCTCCAATTGGTCTCAGGATGACACAAAACCGGGTCAAAGAGATTTATACCACTCCACAGCTCCCCCATTCAGAGAAAATGGGAACAATTTCAACCTGATGACATCTTGAGGCACTCCATTCATCTTCACAGTATCAGCTACCATTAAGAACCGATCTAGATGATCGTTCAGATTTTCCAAAATACCTTCGTTGAATTGACCAATGTTTTGCACCATTTGTATCATGTTCATCTTCAAATTGAAATTGTTAGCGGAAATGGCAAGAAGTATCAATCCAGCTCTATTTCTCGGTTTGTGAAGAGCCATCGAATTTGCCATAGCTCTATCATCTCTGACAATCTATCTATCAAATAGCCTATATTTAGTCTCCCTCATCTCGTTCTCTAGCCTCCGTATTAACTCAGCCTCCCGTACATCTCGTTGAGCACGTTCAGCCTCATATTGTTCCCTTTCGAGCCGCAAGCGCTCCACCTTAGCTCTTAGTCGTTCAGGTCCATCTGAGAATTTTGAATTCTTTGCTCTCTCCTTAACCTATGACAGGTACATTCAATTTTAAGGTCAATAATCAAAGAATCAGAATCAATTGTAGAAGAGTGAGTTTGCATACACACCAAGTGAAATTAAGAAGAAATAATAAAATAACGAAATCACACAAATAAACAAAAAAGCAAATTAATTGATACAATACTCAAATCAACTATTCAACCTTTGGTTCGATATTGTAGGAAAATAAATTCCCCGAAAATGGTGTCCAAAATTTGATGGCGCTCAAGTGAATGCTTAAAAGCGTCTCTTTTAGGGGCAGTATACCCCGTCGATGTTAAGTAATAATCTGGTTAAGTCTAGGTATCGATCTTCGAGATTTATTCCACAGGCACCAATCTATTGGCCCTCTATGAAAGAGGATGTCACTGATTATGTACGATCATGTGATACATGTCAAAAGTCAGGGAATCTATAAAAGGGGCATGAAATGCCCCAAACAGGCATCTTACAGTGGGAACTCTTTGATGTCTGGGGCATCGATTTCATAGGCTCATTTCCCAAGTCATTCAATAATCAATATATTTTAGTGGCAGTTGACTATGTATCAAAATGGGTTGAAGCAGTGGCATTGCTATCCAATGATGCAAGTGTGGTCACAAAGTTGTTAAAGAAAAATATTTTGACTCGGTTTGGGACCCCGAGAGCAATCATAAGCGATGGGGGATCCCATTTTTTCAACAATCAGTTTAGTGCGCTTTTATAGAGGTATGGTGTAACTCACAGGGTGGCCATCCCTTATTATCCCTAGACCAGTGGTCGGGCTGAAGTGTCCAATAGGGAGCTTAAGCAAATCTTAGAAAAGGCTGTTAGTTTTGCCCGTAAGGATTGGAACTTAAAGTTTGACGATGCACTATAGGCGTATAGGATGGCTTATAAGATGCCCATAGGGATGTCTCCCTACCATCTCATGTTTGGAAAAGCATGTCACTTGCCTATAGAGTTAGAGCATAAAGCGTATTGGGCACTCAAATTTTTAAATTTTGATAAGCAAGCTACAGGTGAGCTTCGTCGCCAGCAATTGTTAGAGCTAGAAGAACTTCGGTTAAGCTCCTACGCAAGTGAAAAATTGTACAAGGAGCGAACAAAGTTATGGCATGATAGGCATCTGGTTGAGAAAGGTTTTAGCCCTGGTGAATCAGTTTAACTTTATAATTCGCGGCTAAAACTTTTCTCGGGTAAGTTGAAAAATAGGTGGACCGGACCGTTTAGGGTACATCGTGTTTATCCCTAGGGAATAGTAGAGATTAAGACACCCAAGGGAATTCAAAAGGTAAACGATTATCGCCTGAAAGAATATCTGCATGGGAATCCGCGAGAGGGAGGAAAGGCCTTTCCCCTTAAGGATGCATAGAAGCTAGCATGAGAGAAAGTCGAGCTATTCTGACTCTAAACATAGCATTTATAAGTTGTAACATATTTTATTTTTGCATTTTTCTTTCTTGTTGTGTTCATTTTGTTTTGATAAGTTTCGTACAAGTCAAATGCTTGGGACAAGGCACGAAAAGTGGTACAGCAACCGA